>PVKA01006775.1:0-41308 GCA_004027165.1 Ctenomys sociabilis | reverse complement strand
TGCATATTTATCCTAACTACTTGTATATACAAATACAGAATGGTCCTCCCTTTGTATCCTTTTTTTTTTTTTTTTTTTTTTTGTTTAGTCCTGTCAGGGATGGGTATTCTATTGGCATTCAATTATTATAGGTGCTTGAATTCAGCAAAACACTCCAACACAGTCCAGCAGTCCACAATAGTAGTGGGTTACCCACAGAAGTTGTTGACTAGAGCCTTTTACAGCTCAGCTTATCAATATGGCTTTACTTTATATACCTCATTTTTATACTTTTCTACTAGATGGTTAAGACCAAGATAAAACAAGAAATGTAACTTTTGTATCTCATAAGGTCAGTCAAGTCCCATTAGGGTTTATCCTGTAACCCTGTACAGCACTTTGTAGATCCTTTGTCAGTGTCAGTCATGAGGATGAGTCACGGCCATTGCTTGATCAGTTTGTGCTCTGTGAAAGCCTGAGAGAAAGTGTTCTCTCCATGTGACTCTCCTTAGGCACACTATGGATCATCAGTCACATTCCTCTGTGGCTCCATAATCTCCTTGATCAGAAACTTTGGGGCACGACTGAGTTCCATGATGTTATAGTACAGGTTCTCCTATGTCCTGAGTCTTCACTGACCTTGAAAGCTTAGGGCCAAAATGTTGGCTGACCTTGTAGCCCTTCCATTTCTCCATTTTTTTTTTTCATTTGTAAACTTAGGTTGTTAACCATCCAGAAGAGAAGATGATTATTACCCTGCAACACATGCAATTGGGTTTACCCTAACTATATCTCTAAATATCAAACATCTTAGGCATAACATGGAACAGATACTTGCCATAAAATATTGCTGTTTTTTGCTTTCTTGAGAAAGTTTGAAGGACCATGATATCAATGCGTGAGAGAATCCACCCAGAATTTAAGCGGACACAGCTGTGCTGACTCTTGTTGGCAGTTCGACAGGAGGGAATTCCTAAGGACAGGAGCAAGAGGAGGGAAAATCCGCAGGACCAAAGGAAAGGGGTATTCTGTGTAATGTCCATTTGTAGAGTGGCATGTTGTGACATCTAGTATTTTCATCAGGTTCTTATCAAATGTCCTTCAGATAAGAAAGGGAACAGAAGTTAGCCTGGCCCTGTGAAAGATCACTCCCAGATGATGTCTTCTTTATTCTTCATAATCTAAATTAGGGTGCTCACCAGTTGGGGGAGGCAGTGTGAAGTCAGGACCCAGTGATCCTCTGGGGCATCTGTGAAGCCCAGGTCAGATTCTTGTATTTCTTTGAGCCTGCATTTCTATGCCTGTCAAATCCGGGGCAATAGGAATGCTCTTGAAGAGCCATCATGAGCATTAGTATGGAAGGTCTTTAGCACATAACTAGTGTTCTACAAACACGAGTCACTGTCTCCCAAGAGGGGTGCTAGAAATTTATTGAGAAGTCTACTAGAAAGGCAGTGAAGAATCTTACCATTTTAGAAAGCATGGAGCTTTTCTAAAATCTGGTGCAATTTTTGTTATGATTAAAAGCAGGCTGTTGGAAAGTATTAACTCATACCAAGCTCATCCATGCCATGTCCAGGAACAATGCCTTGGAGTAAGGTCATCTATTGTATGTCAGCAACTCAAATCTCAGATTCAGGAGAGAGCTGGCACAAATGATAACAGACTCAGAGGACAAGGAAACAGCTGCTTCGTTTGTTTATTTATTTATTTTCTTATTGTTTAAAGGAGCTTTTTCAGATAAGATTTTGCTAAAGTATCAGTGATGGCGTAAGACAGCTCTTCTTTTCCCAGAGCTCTCATGTTGTGATTTTTTGGTGTCTACAGCAGCTGCTACTCCACCCCTACCCTACGCCCAGCCTCACACTGAGCTCAACCCAGGAGCTTCACACTGAGGACCTACAATCACCAGCCTTTTTAAAATTTTTACCTTTTGAGACAAGGTCTTGCTAATTTGCCTAGGCTAAGCTTGAACTTGGAATCTTCTTGCAACAGTCTCCCAGAGTGCTGAGATTCCAGGCATGTGTCACCGCATCTGGTATAGCTGCCACTTGTTAAAGCAGTCAGACCACTCTGTCCTTCTTTCTGGCCCATCTGCACTCTGCCAGCTTCTGCTGCCAGGGACTAGAATAGAGAGTGCTTAAAAAACATCTGGATCCTTTTATTTTTATTTTTTCCAAGGATAAAGACTAGTGAAGAGGAACATACTCTACCTCATACAAGACTTAAAGTAAGATAGCGATCTTACAGAAAATAATTTATTTTTAGCTTATACATTCATGGAATACTTATTCAGCTAAGTCATTTTGCTTTCTGTTTTGTTTTGTCTTGTTGTCTTGGTTTTTTGAGGTAGGGCCTGACTATGTAGTTCAGGCTGACCTTGAACTCACTTCGTAGCCCAGGCTGGCCTTGAATTCATGGTGATCTTCCTCCCTCAGCCTCCTGAGTGCTGGGATTACAAGCATGCACCACCATGCTTGGCTCTCAGTGAGTGAAGTTTATATATATATATGTCTGTATATACAAAATAGCATAAATATACAGCTACTTTCTCTTAAAAAAATCAAAGTGACTTATGAATTAAGCTTACACATATAGTTGTGGACTCTGGACTTTAACTGTACTTTTTGGTTTTAACTTTTTTGTTTTAAAAACCATACCACATGAAATTTACTCATGTAACCCTTTTTAAGTATGCAGGTCAGTAGTGTTACATATATTCACAAAGGTCATAGAAAATAAAAATATTACATAGAAGGTAAAGAATAAAATAATTGGGGGTGATAAGATAGCTCAGCAGTCTAAAGTGCCTACTTAGGTAAGGTTAGACAGGCGCAGGGGACTGTGGTTTTCTCTTTGGCACCACACGCTGTGCCGGGCCTGCCCTCAGGGCAGGCTGAGCCAGCCCCCCCAAAAAAAAGCATACAATAATTAAGCTGCTACAGTTATATCTCAGTTGTGCCTTTTGAGGCCAGCCTCTCTCTTTAAAACAAATGATGTTTTAAAGAGCTCTGGATTCTTTCAGCTGTATCTCAAGCTGGGTGCCATTCATTTCAGCTGCTCTTCTGTCTGACTGTATCATCTTTAGTGAAAGACAAAGTGTTTTTTCTTTCTTTCCTTCTCAGGACCTATGCTTAAGAAACCCCAGGACCCAAGAATCAAACTCTCTAAGACATCAGGTAAAGAAAAGGGTGTGGCTGAGTGTGACAGGAGATGAGGAGTTCCCTGAAGCCCTGTAGCTCAGGCCTGCTCTGTGGGGCAGGATGGCTGTGAGCCACTGCTTAAACCCTGTGGAGGGCCCAGAGTCTCTAAGAAGCTTGGCAATGGCCCAGGGGAAGAAGAGAAGCAGAAGCACCATGGCTGGGTTTCAGAGCATTGGTTTTAGAGATTTGAAATGCATGGGCTTTCACCCGCAGGGGTCACAGATACGAAAACAAGGTTATAAAGATATAAATGTCTGGAGGGATAGGCAGGATTTTATGTGTTTTGTTTTGTTTTTTTTTAAACCTTGGCCTTAAAAGGAAAAGAACAGATTTTAAAGGCCATAAAATTTTCTTTTGACTACCTCCCAGGATGATAATAAAAGTCAGGATGGGGCAGCTGGGTTTTATTCTTCCAATGGCTGTGTTAGAGAAAATCTCACTGCTCTCACTAGGAAGGGCCCTGAACCCCCTGTGAAAAGCAGAATTTAAAGAAATGCTGCTGCTTGTTTTTGATGATGAAAAAATAATGGCACCTGGAGGAGACCAAAGTTCTCACTAACACTGTTGGCACACTTTAGGTGTGGCTTGGATGACAGTTCTCTGAAGGTTCTTATTGCAACCAAACTCACCATTTCTACCCAGAACAACCAAATGTCTTTATAAGAAAAAAATGTTGCTTGCTAAAAAAAACCTAAAAAATAAATTTAAAAAATCAGGGAGAGTCCAAAAGTGATTAGCGCAGGCAGCATCCAAGAGGAGGGTGGTCTTACATTCCACGGAGCACGCGTTCAGAGGTGCTGCATTCCGTCCGTGGCAGCCTGTACATTTCTGTCCCTGTCGCTGATCTCCAGGACATGCTTGTTTTATGGACCTGCACATGTAGCATGCTGGCCAAAAGCAGCAGTGGAGCTTTTCTCTTTGGGGTGTCAAGGGCCCTTCCGCGTGACACTGTGTTTTCAGCAGTTGCCAAGAGAACATGAACTCACTTTCAGCTTGAAGACTGGGCTCTGCCTGACCACATGTCTAGCACACCCATGCACACACTCATTCATGGTATTCTAGAGCCATGTGCTTCATTTCCAAGCCAGAGAGAAACTACATCTGCAATCTAGCAAGAGCGAGAGAGCAGAGTTGATGTCGGCCCTTAGGAAATATTTGGTCTATGCAGTGAGGAGGCAGGCTGTTCACACCTAGCAGAGGTGACGATGGGGAGAGTAAATGGGGACTGGGGCCAGCTGCACTTCCCCAACTGCGGACAAACAGCTGAGAGCAATAAAGTCAGTGTGACCACAAGGAGTGATTCCACCGGCATCCCTAGCTCTCCTGCCCACACTCCTACTGGCTCTGTGCTATTTGTAACTGCCCTCAAATGAGGCCAGATTCTTAGTGCCCTTAGGCAAGGGTGGCATACAGCTGGGCCTGTGGAGGCTTATAACAAAACCCAGTTGTCCACACCTCCTGAGGTCTGGCAAAAGGAGCAGTAGATCTATGCTTAGAAAGCCTGCTGTCAATGTTTTCCAGCCTCTAGTGAGTGAGTCTAGGAAGTGACTTCCCTCCCTTGCACTGCCTTATTTAGAAACTTCCTCCCAGTGCTTTCCTTGGGAGTCAATGCATAATCACACATGGAAGGCAGTCAGTGAGTGTCTCTCCTTCTCTCCCTGGCAGTGGACGGCGATCCCCATTTTGTTGTGGATTTTCCTTTGAGCAAACTTACTGTCTGCTTTAACATTGATGGACAGCCTGGGGACATCCTACGGCTGGTCTCTGATTACACAGGTTCTGGTAAGTTCTGCCCTTCCTGTGTCAGGGAGGTGTGCTTTCCACTTGTGTTTTTAGGGTGATAACCTGCTGTATAAGGAACATGGGGGATTGCCAGTGGATACTGTGATGATTGGCTGCAGGGAGTCAGAGCAGTGTGCACTCAGCCCTACAGGGCTCTTGAGCAGCAATGGTCTCTCTTGTAGAACAGGGACAGTGGAACTCTGCTGGCCACACAGGATGTCATGAAGTAAATCCAATGAAATAAAGGATATAAAGTAGCTTCAAAAATGCTCAGGTGTTATAGAAGTTTCATGACATCATTGTTGTCATTATGCCTTTCCAATGAAAAGCTCTAATGATGGGGAGGTTGGAGACCCAAACTCATGCACCCTAGTTCTGTGATAACACAGAAAGAAAGCCCAGATGCTATCCTAGATGCTGTGTGTGTCAGCAGCATACAGGGGCTGGGGAAAGATGTTGGCACAGAAAAGGTGTTGTTCAGGGCAAGGTAACAATGCTCAGGGACAACACTGTGGACTGTCACACAGCCTGGCTTTTAGGGGAACCATCTGGCATTTCTCAGTGCTGAGAAAAGAGGGTTCTTAGAAATTCAGGTTGCAGAATGTCCCCCAGCAAGGTGACATACATGATGTATTCATGTGACCTTTGGTCCTAGTTCTGCTTGATTAGGTTGTTTTCTTGCAGGCTTTCCTAGCTTCACAGCCAAGTTTCTGATGTCTGTAATACCACAGGGTGCGGGGAAGAGATAGCAACCCAACTGTGTGGCTCTCTGCAATACCCTCTCTCCTGGAGCTGTTCACATGGTTTCTAGATTCCTGGAGTTGTGCAAGACAGAACTCCAGTCTGGGTGGTGGGAGCCCTGAGGCCAAGAGCAGGGGCTCAGCTCTGGTGGGGATTGTGCCTCTCCCTCCGTGCTTTTACCAGGAAGTCACTTTTTTCCTTGTGTATCTCAGAAGTTGCTAGTCAAGATTTATTAGGAAGATGATCCTCAAAGCAGAGAAAGCAAGAGTTAATTATATAGCAATCTTTATTTGTTAAAAATTGCTGCTTTGCCTGAGAACAAAGCAGATCTACTGTGCATCAGCTCACTTGTTCCCAGACGTCCTCTGTGCAGTAGCACCTGCTTGCCACCCAGCCCCACAGCAGGGCGCCCTGAGGTTTGCCCATGGCCTCATGGGAGAGATGAGTCCAGAAAAGCTGTGCTCATGCTCAGGATGGTGCGGGGAGAAAAGCAGCTCATGTCTGATGGCACTTCCCAGCGCATACATATCCTACCCCTTGTGTCCTCATGAAAGCTCCCTTAGATTTTTATAGCTTCCTCATTTCCCAAAATGAGGGAATCAAAGATTAATATTTTAATGATTTTGTCTGAGGGTGCATGCATAGTAAGTAAAAACACTTGAGTTTTAGGAATAAAATTTTTCTAATTTAGATTCTTTCCTCCTGCTCAAGGGGTTTCTAGGTTAGGATCAGTGGCAACTGGTAAATACAAACACACATCAGTACCCACAAAACCTTTGCCATTACAACTAGACCTTGGAATGAAGGCACACGAGTATGCACGTCCTTCCATGATACCTTGATCCAAACCCGAAGCCTCCTTCCCCCATTCCAAAGTGCTAATCAAGTGTGGTGGAAACTCCCTCGTAGCTTCATGCATTCAGACTCACGTAGCGATCGCCAAATGTCTTGAACCAAGTGGCTTGAATGTGGAGTTGGTGTTGGTGATGCTAGAGCCGTGAAGACAGGGAAGGAGGACGGGAGCTCTGACCTGGTGCTTTAGCAGGCAGACCAGTTTTCTAACCACTGTTGTCTTCCTCTTGCCTTTGAGGTGTGACAGTGAACGGTGAGTTAATCGGGGCACCTGCTCCCCCAAATGGTCACAAGAAGCAGCGCACTTACTTCGGTACCATCACCATCCTCATCAATCAGCCAGAGAGATCCTACCTGGAGATCACACCCAGCAGAGTCATCTTAGATGGGGGCAGCAGGCTGGTCCTCCCCTGCAACCAGAGCACGGTAGTGGGGAGCCGCGGGCTGGAGGTGGCTGTATCTGCCAACGCCAACGTCACTGTCACCATCCAGGGGACCATTGCCTTTGTTGTCCTCATTCACCTCTACAAAAAGCCAGCACCATTCCAGCGAAACCACTTGGGCTTCTACATCTCCAACAGCAAAGGCCTTTCCAGCCAGTGCCATGGACTGCTAGGTAGGGGCGCTGGTGCGTTTTGTTGGGTTCAAAGGAGTTACATTTCCCAAGTGAAATCTAGCAGCCAAAATTGTTAGATTGATTCAGAAATTTAGTAGGCGATTGGTCCTTGCATGTATTGATGTCCCTTGGTACCCACAGAAGTGTAGTTTCGGGATCTCCCAAGGATATCAGAATCCAAGGATGTGCAATTCCTCACCTAAAGTAGTGTCATATTTGTATAAAGCTTGCACACATTCTCCTGTAAACTGTTAAATCATCCCTAGATTACTTCTCACACCTGTACACTGTAATACCATGTAAATAGTTGCTATACTCTATTGTTTAGGGAATAGTAACGGGGAAAAAGTTTGTGTTTGGTACAGATGAGTTTTCTTTGCAATGTTTTCAGTCTGAAGCTGATATAATCCACAGATGCAGAATCCCCTGGATGCAGAGGGCTGACTGTGTGTATATGAAAATTAGGTATCTTGCCTCCTGATGATTTCTGGCATAGAAGTGAGCATTGTAAACTAGTTCTCACTAATCTTTTGGGAAAGAGAACAAAGACGGGGAATAATCATCTTAAGATCTAGTTCCTTGTCCCTTTGTGAAGACACAGAGAAAGGACAGCCACTGGCCCAGGCCCAGCACAACAGACAGATGCCTTTCCTAGGTGTCACAGCATTGCTGTGGGAGCCAGAGGCTACCTTGACCCACCTTTTCCAGCGTACAATTTCCCATGGGCCCTTGCCCAAAACTAAAGGATGAGCTGCTGCCAGGGCTGGGTTTAGAAAGCTTCCTGGCATTTGAACCAGCCACGTCTTGCCCAGCGGATGCCAAGCAGAGGCTCCATCTCACACAGGCAGGTCTGTGCTTCCCTGGCCTGAGCCCTCTTGCTGTTTGACCTACAGAAGTCTGAGGGTATGTGTCAGGCACAGCCTGAATGATGACTGCACAGCCCATGCTGGTGCATGCCCACCACACGGAGAGAATGGAGGGGATTTACACCCAGGCCCCACTTCTCTGTGCTCCCCTTGGCTTCCATAATAGACTGCTTGTCTCCAGTTTCCAGACAGGTGATTTCTCACCAGTGCTCTCCTCTCCAGGGTACATCACCAGGCTGGACAATGTCTGACGGCCTTCAGGGAGATTCCAGCCTAGGGTTGTGGTCAGTGGAAACCCTCCTGCCCAGCTGACCATGGTGACACACACTTGTAAGCCCAGCAGGACTCTGTCTCAAAATAGTACATTAGGGCTGGAGAAAGAGCTCAATGTTCAAAGTGCTGGCCTGGCAAACACTAGGTCCTGAGTTTGAACCCTGGTACTGCATGCTGTGCCAGCCTTGTGCCGAGCCAGCCACTGAAACCGGACATGGTGGCACACACCTGTAATCCCAGTGGTGTAGAGGCTGAGGCAGGAAGACCACTACAATCCTGAGCTTTATAGTGAGACCCTGTACCAAATAAATAAATAAAACATTAGAAAATTAAAATAAAAAAGAGGTTGGGGATGTCCCTTTGTGTGAAGGTCTTGGCTTCATTACCCAGTACCACAAACAAATAATCCCTTTGACACTGCTGTTGCTGGTAGACTACAGTTGTATTTAGCTAGCCTCAGTGCATTTAGGAAAGATTTTTATTAGCATATGTTTGCAACACACAATATGTACATCCATCATGGGAAATTCATACAAAACCATGCCTCTTCATCATTTCTGTCCCGCTTTCACACACACCCTGTCCATCTCTACAGAGCACCCTTCCTGTCCCCATCACTTGTTTCTTATTTTGCTCTTCAGATAATTTGCATTTTGTGTCTCTGTCCTCCCAGGCCAGTTCCTGAACCAGGAGACCAGACTCACCAAGGAGCCTGCTGGACACAGCACAAACCTTACTAATCCTGCCCTCCCCCAGGCAGAAGGGACGCCTCAGACCATCCTTCAGGTGAAAGGGCACCGAGTCCCAGTGGTCTGGAAACAAAGGAAGATTTACAATGGCGAGGAGCAGATAGATTGCTGGTTTGCCAGGAACAATGCTGCCAAGCTGATTGATGGGACATATGAGGATTACCTGGCGTCTCATCCGTTTGATGCAGCAACAACTTTGGGCCTGGGAGCGTTCACTGGATCTGAACTCAGCAGCCATAATTGATGACAGTGCCTGAAAGGGAAGTGACTGTGGGGGACCCGAGGCACAGCTGTGCTTGTTACCCTGTGCTCTTGCAGCGAGCCACACTCTGCAGCCTAGGGCTGACCTCTGCTGGAGAGAGGGGTAAGGCAGAAGGCCCAGTGAAGATATTGTTTTCTTTCCCCTCCTCCTTCCTCTTCCTTCCCTTGCAGCCCCCGGTCCATGGTAGACAAAACTGGTAACATCAAGTGGAGAAAGGCCACAGTTCAAAGCATGAAAGCTTCTATCTTGTACCATCTGGCCTGTCTCCTATAGCCTTCCAAAAATTAACTCCTTCCAGGATAACAAGGTTGTCATGAAATTTATTTTCCTTGTAGAAATGACCAAATATTGCTCTCTGCATTATATTCATACCTAGGAATTTCTCCTTTGTTCTGCTGATGTTGCACCTCTGAACTCGTTCTCAGAGACACCTTCCACTAAGCCCCAGGCCACTGATACCAAATACCATACAAGTTAGATACCTGTAAATAATTATGGATTTCCTTTTTTTAAAAATGTATTTGGTACAGGGTCTCATTATATGCAGCTTGGACTTGCAGTGATCCTTCTACTTTCAGCCTTCCCAGAGCTGGGATTATAGGTGTGTGTCACCACACCTAGTCTTGGTGGCTAGTGTGGCAATGGAAAGGGGATTGAACCTGGGTCCCTGTGTTTGCCTAAGCAGGTGCTTATTCCACTGAGCTATCTTGCCAGCCCAATGAAGACTTTTCTTAGGCAAGCTTTTTTTTTTTTTTTTCAATTCTGCTGTGGGATTCTGTCCCACAGAAAATTAGTTTTCATTTAACAATGATTAAAAGTAGAAAAACCTACATCCCAGATACTGACCTCTTTTTAATGAGCTTTGTAGACCACTTAACCTTGCTCTTGGACATTCTCCAATTTATTCCAAGAAGTTTTTAATAAATAAGACAATCCATGTGGATGTTTTTTAACCAGACTTTCTTGGTGCTGGAGAGTTGGCCAACCAAAACACAGGCCTTTATCTTGGAGCTCTTCTCTATTTCTCATGATTCCTGCACCTTTTCGCCTTTAGCCCCTGGGAGGTGATGAGTGATGCAAGCACAGTGCTGGGACTGGAGGAAGAGTCAGCCAGAGTGGGCCCTGCGCAGCGGCTCACCTCAGGGGCACTCAGCCTGCACTTGTCCGCAGGAGGAGCGCATGCTCAAGACATCTGGAAAGCTTTTCCGCATGTCAGATGGGCACAAGTCAGGAGATCAGCCTGAGCCAGGGGCTTTGGTTCCAGAATGGTGACAAACTTAAGTCCCTAAGGAAAAGATTAAAATGGGGCGCAGGGATCAAAGGTCCCTGAGTGATACCGTTCCCATCTGAATGGCCTCAGCCAAGCCTGGTCCTGTTATTAGAGGGAGCAGGAGGCTGCTCATGGCCTTTCATTCTCCTTGGCAGCATCACTATACTCTGCCTTGGTGACTCTGGCCTGTGCTGGAGGGGGCTGGATGGAAGAGATAGGCTGAACTGCATAGAGAGAAAGAACGTGGCCAGGAAAGAAGGGCGCTGTGAGGCCGGGGAAGGGATCTGTGTTGTCTTCACAGGAGCTCTCTGCTGTGGGGCCTGATACCAAGGCAGCCTGCGAGAACCGAGAGAGCAGCGTGCTGGGCCCTTGGTGAGAACTCGGCACCCAGAGCATTGTTTATCCTGTTACCTTCCCATGGGAAGCATTTGAGCATGTTCTTGTAGGATGTGGTGGTTTTAGGAGCCAGTTCATGCCAGGTGACTGCATAGTTCCCTCATGGCAGCTATAGCTCCCAGCTTGGAGACCTACTAGACCCCGGCGGGTCAGCTGTGCTGGCTGGCTGGCTTCTGCCCTCTTAGATCAGCTGCCCATCTTCATGCCAAGGCACGGGGACGACCAGCGCAGCTGGGAGGCACTTCGTATTTTAGAGTTCAAAGAAAGAGGGACACGAGGTAGGGCTAGCCCAGCCCTGCCGGGCTCCTGGGACTCCCCTCCTGGAAGTCCCAGCTGGGCAGATGCCTCAGAGAACCAGTCCTCAGGATCACACTTGGCACAGTGGTCTGTTGTTTGGGGTGCAGGCTGCACACTGTGGTGAGAGCGGGCTCTGCAGCCTCCAGTGGCACCTCCAGAAATGCGTTCCAGTGAGATACCTGATACCAGCTCTTCTCCACAGGTAAAAATTTAAAGAGTATCAAAGAGGAGCTGCTGGTTTTTAAAGCTATATTTTAACTTTTAGATAAGTCCCTTCTTTCCTTCTATTCTCCTTTTGTTGTAGTTCTCTGTCCATAGAAGGGTTTTAGTATAACATTTTCTATTAGCTGGAACTTTGTACCTGTGAGACCCATGTACCACACCTGGGCTATACTTACCTTCTCTTTCTACTGAAAATGGAGTATTTTCTGGTGGCCACAGGTGTTATGGGTAGCAAGTTCTTTAAAGAAAATTAAGAGGAATGGAAGAATTCTCTTCTCAGATGGGGAAACCAAGGCAGAATGCATTTGAATGGCTTTCCCCAAGCTTATGAAAGGCTTGGAGCAGGGCTAGACTAGACTTGCAGAATTCATTGACTAGTTTTGGCACTATTTCACTATCTGGTCAATCATTTATTTTTCTTAAGCATGAATAAAATAAAAATATTGCTAAGTGAGTAATAGAATAGGACTGAGGAAAGTATTGGGCTGAGAGGGTGAATCTCACTGTCAGTAGTTAATGGTAATGAGTTGCAAGAGCAAACACTGGGATCTTGGTCAAGTTCCCCGACCTGGGTTCCAGTCCCCTCCAGCACCTAGCAAAGAAGGGC
Organism: Ctenomys sociabilis; assembly: GCA_004027165.1. Lineage (NCBI taxonomy): Eukaryota > Metazoa > Chordata > Mammalia > Rodentia > Ctenomyidae > Ctenomys > Ctenomys sociabilis. The sequence continues at coordinate 29,193 of PVKA01006775.1, read as the reverse complement.
ATCTCAATGCATCATTTTGAAGAGTCTTCTAACATGAAGTTTCACATTCTCAAAATAAAAGGCACTAAGAATTTTCTATGTGCCAGTGTGGGGCGCTTGGCCTTCCTGCCTCTGACATTTTGGTGACTGCCACCTCTGGCAGGGGGTGTACTTGGGAGCCTACCACAGCGTTCGCTTCGACAGAGACAGGTGGCTGTCCTGAGAGTGCAGGGAACGGGAAGTCAGGGTGCCTTTCTGTTCCTACTGGAGTATGTGTCTTTCTAAGCAGATTAGGTTCTTGGTGTCCTTCTAACATTCCTGTGTGAGAGCCAGGATCTCAGTGCACCTTTTAGAAGTGATCAAGTCCTGTGGTAAGTAGGATCCATGGCCCTGCAGGAAGAGGCAGGAGAGACGATCTCTGTCCTTTGGCCATGGAAGGATACAGCTAAACACAGCCACAGGCAAGCACACCACCTCTGCCATCACTTTAGTCTCGGCCTTCACAGCCTCTGGGCCTGTGTGAAATGAACGCCCACTTTGAAGCCACGGGGTGCACAGGACTGTTGTTCCAAGCCCAAGCTGGCTAAGATACTAAGTCACTCAAAATATGATTATTTTATTCTCTTGAAGCCACTCAGAGTGTACACAATGTTCTTATTAAAACTTTAAGGACTCCTGGAACCATGGAACTGTAGGAACATGACCCAGCTAAAATAAACAGCAAATAAAAACACAGCTAACCAAATACTTAGAAGTGTAACTTAAAATATTTGGTTTTAAAGAAATAGTAGAATGCAAGACAGTTCACATTTCAAGAGACATTTTTTTTTAAGCAAAAATTTGTATGAAAATGTTATCTAAAAGCATATTACATGAAGTTTTTTTAAGGGAACACAGAATCAGGGGTATTGAGAATAAAACTTGATAGATTTTTTTTTGTGTGTGTGTTTTAGTGACGGGTCTACAGGGTATTCAGGGTCTCACTACTAGATTGGACTTGCAATGATCCAGCTGTTTATAGTCTCCTGAGAGCTGGGATTACCCACTGCATGTACCACCAAGCTCAGTATCAACTGCCATCTCAATGAGCCCTGGGGCTGGGGCTGGCACAGCAGGCCTGGGGATCAAACCCCTGGCTCCTGTGTCTGCTTGCAGGTGCTTTAATCCGCTGAACTATTTGGCCTGCCCAAAACTTGATAATTCTAACTGCACTGCTTATTTGTAGGAATGTCTGACTCACAGTCAGGAGCTATATAATGGTCTGCATCTATAACAGTAATTCCAAAAGATTACGAGGGAGGTGGAAGTGTTTGATTACCTGGCTTTTTTTCACTGTCTCTTTTGATGTTTCTGTGTGTTTATCTGAGCCCAGTTTGGCCCTTATTATTTTATTTGGAGGCAGGGCCTTGCTAATTTGCCAAGGCTGGCTTTGAATTTATGATCCTTTTGCCTCAGCCTCCCAACCATCTGGAGTTACAAATCTGTACTGTAGTGCACAGCTTGGACTTTTAAGATCCTGTGACCTTTATCCTCTGCTTTCAAATGAAGAACCCTCCGAGCTGTCAACTCTTAGCTCCTCCTCTCTGTAGGAGAATCTTCAAGCAGGGATCCGGTATGCTTTGTGTTCTGGAGTGCCAGGCCACAGGTTCAGAGCAGAGCGAAGTCCTTACTTCCTCAGAGGCTGCAGTTTAGGGCCAGACAAAGGAGGCAAGGATGAAATGTGGTCCATGATCAGGAGCCCGTGCAGAGGATCGCTAGCTCAGCACAAAGGAGGGACCATGATGAAAGCAGGAGGCAGGTCTGGAGGCCCTTTGTAGGACAGAGCATGAGGAAAGCTGCTGGGAGGACCACATGCAAATGCAGCACCAGAAGGTATTTTCTCTAGTGGTAGGCACACGTGCACCATACCCCTTTCTCCATGCAGCCTCAGACAGAGATCTGTTGATTCTGTGGTTTCTGAGAACCTGTGCTTGGTGTGCTGGGTCCCTCGCTGCCTGGGCCCTATGTCTGGGGGTCTCCAGCCAACATCCACATGGTCTATTTTCTTTTTTTAATTTTTTTTTTTTTTACTTTACTAAGGTTATGCACTTTGTTTTCTTCCAAGGATTGACATTTTTTTAATTTATTTGGTCATTTTTAAGACAGGGTCTCGCTATGCAGTTCAGGCTGGTCTTGAGCTCACTTTGTAGATCAGGCTGGTCTCGAACTCACAACAATCCTCCTGCCTCGGCCTCCCAAGTGCCACATGGTCTATTTTCTGCACTCTGGCTTCCAGGATGCAGAGGGCACCTAGGGAGACGTGCAGCCTGCTATCACAGGTTCTTTCAGGGCCCGGGCTCCTCTGGCATGTGGCAGACCACAGTCATCAAGGCCCCAATGGCCAGGGCTCCCCATCACTGCAGTGCTCTGTGGCGGACTTGTTTCTGGTTTTGCTGAGAAAAACCAAGGAAACAACAGAGGCCCTCACCCTCCTTCTGTCAAAGGGACTTTCTCTTCACCCGGCGCCGTCATTTTGTCCCTCCCGCCCTCCCTGTGTGTCTGTGCTTGCTTCCACTGATGCTGACCTCTCATTCCTCTGGGCAATGCCCTCCGTCCAGACTCTAGATGCTTGTTCTTCCCCGGAGTGTTCCTCTTAATACCAAATGCAGATGAACCACCTCTCAGCAGAAATGCTTGTACCAGAAATGTCTCCAATTTCAAAACTTCTAAGGGTTTGGTCTGTTTGCACAGATTTACCATCATGTCAGCACTCAGAAAGTTTCAGCTATTGGCACATTTCAGATTTGGGATCATCTGATCCAGGGTGCTGAACCTGTGTCCTCCCAGAAGAGCTTTATTCTAGCTGTAAACTATTGTCCTTCCGCCGGGCGCCCATTCAGCTTCTGTCTTCTTTACTTCAGGGTCAGATTCTCTCTAGAGGTTTGTCTTTGAACCCTCTTTTGCCCCTCTTACTTGGTTGCTTAAATCTCAGTCTCGGCTTCTGGAATCACACGTTTTGGAGCCATGCAGCAGACCTTGTGTCCCATCCTCCACACCTAATTCCAACTAGCAGCATCTTTGGCCTCCTCCCTGTGCTCTGGCAGCCCTGTTCTCTTTTGTAAAATGCTGGGTCCTTCTTTTATGTCATTCTTAAATTCTTCCTAGTCTTCCTTTGTTAATGGCTTTTCTCCTACCAAGCTATGGACTTACCCTGAGGTTTAACTTGGTCCTCTGCACTGTCTCCCTTAGGAACTTCAAGCCTGTCATTGTTTCCACAGGTGCCTTCTGCACGTCAAGCTTTAGCATCAGCTTCTCTGTCCATGTCATTCCTATTAGTCATTCTGGCTTCATTTGATTCTCAGGAACTGAAGCAAACTTTCCATCTTCAGTGTGGATATTTGGGGTTGGGAACCCAGGAAAGCAGGAAGGAGAAGTTCCAGCCCTATCCTTAGCTATTTTGCATGTGGCAAATGAAGATGGAAATATGTATCCACATGCTGGGTACATTTCATAGGAAGCCAAATTAACTTCTGTCGACACTGTGTACTTCCTGAAAGTTCTCGGCTAATCATATTATTTTCTCAAAACAACAGCTGTGTTTGTGCAAGAGAAGACCCAGTGTTCTAATAGCTTGTTGGGAATTTCTGCTTATATAAGTCAAAAATTGTATGTGCTACGTGTATTGACATTCTTATTAAATAACTTCACTGAACTGTGAGTGGTACATATATCGTAAGTGCATTTTAATATAAATTTTAAGAATAAATTGTGTGGGTAATACATAAAAGCAATGTAGAAACTACATGCTTCTTTTATATCTGTGAAGGTGTGAATGTCACACACCCTCCCATATATCCTGTTAAACTTTCAGCTGGAAGTCAGCCTTATATGTCTATGATCTTTCAGCTAAGAAGTTCATGTACACTCTATAAATGTTAAAAAATAGCCGAAAATCACACATCTCTGCAACTTCACTTCTTTTCTGGGAAGTTCCAAGCCTTTTCATGGAAAGGCAAAACTAGTTTAGGATTCAGCTCAAAACTAAAGTGCATCTGCCTTTGAAGAAGGCTGAGCCTCAGAATACTCCAGAAACTACAAGTTGTAGAACTTGAAAATAACTACTTATCCTTTCAATCTTTTCATCTGCCCCTCTGGGAAGCTAAAATGACACACTTTGAGAACTTGTGATGCTGAAAACCTGGGATAAAACTTTGTACTTTGACTATAACATGCTGAATTGTTCATGTGATTTTTCCCAGTGGAGAATGTTTGTTTTTCCCTGCATTCAAGAGTAGTATTAGCAAGCACCACTTATTTGGAGGGTAAGGTGTCCTTCCCATCCAGCCTTGGGGTAATACTTTGTATGATTAAGAGATGGACTGCCTTATATAGAACAGAGAAAGTAAAAGCCTTAAAAAGGGAGATTACAAAGGTGTTTATAAAGTAGAAATTAAACTGGGCATAGTGGCACATGTTTATAATCTCAGCACCCAGGCACAGTGAGGTAAGAACATGACAAGTTTGAGCACTGCCTAGGTGACTTGGTGATTTAGTGAGAGCCTGTCTCTAAACAAACAAGGTTGGTAATGCAGCTCAGTATGAAGGCTTTCAGTTCAATCCCTAGTACCACATATAAAAAAGTAGAGATTGTTTTCAATGTAGGGCAAAAGAAGAGCTTGATCTAAATCTCACATAACAGTTCAGATTTGAAGGGGAAAAATATCTGGGAGAACTCTATGTCATAACTTAGTTATTCTTTGAAAAACACGGTTGTTCTTTGAAAGACATTATACATAAAAGGAAAATAAATTATATAGAGGAAGAGGAAGTCAAGCCAGGCAGATGGCATCACTCGCCCTCATCACAGAGCAATCCAGGGATCAGACTGCCCTGGAGCCAATACCCTTCCTCTTTCCTGGACAAGGGGATGCTTTGGACTACTGGGGAGCAGCTTCCACTGGGAAGCTGCTATGGGTTGCTAGACCCTGAGACCAGGCTGATGCAGCAATCACGGATGGCAGCACATCACAGGCCAGAGAAAACGAAGGAGGTTGGAGCAGGTGTCTGCTTTGCCCCACAGGCACTGATTCTAGTGCTGCCACTTCCCCATTGGTCTGACTGTTGCGTTCCATTTGTCACTCACTAGGGTAGGCAATGGGTTGGCGTTGTGATGGGTGAACGTGATAGGGCATCAGTAGGAAACGTGGCCACCTCCTTCCAAGTGTTTGCTGTTAAGGCTTTTCTTGGAAAGAAACCTGGCTGGAAAGGGAGGGAATGTAGGGCTCCCCGGCAGACAAGCCTAGTCCCGGCAGCCAGGCCTCTCTACTAGGCCCATGACTGAGACTCCAGGAGGTCTGCAGCCCATGGGGCTGCTTCAAGTCTGTCTTATTCCCTTTTCCCTGGAAAATTCATCCTGGGAAACATCTTGTCAGAAGAGAGATGGTAGTTTGGGAAACTGGCTTGGGATATGGAAAGTCCCCTGGGGGTTAGATGCACAGAAATAGAGGACACAGAGCTCTTATGCATACTGAGTGGCTTTTAAATGTCACTGGTCTTCTCGGGAGAAGCCTGGACAACACAGCTATTGACATGATTAATGAGCCCCGGACCTATCTGGCTGAAGAGGTAGAAGGCAGGAACTTCCTTTCTTGCTGTCAGATGTACTGCCGCTGGGCTGGAGACATGCCCTAGTTTTTGCAGAGGAGATAAGCAGGTCCCTGGGAGAGGTTTGCAGGGATTAAGACAGGAAAGAGGCTAACAGTGATGAGATGGAGACCCAGCAAACAGGAGCATCCCTGAGGCTGCACAGAAGGGAGCCAGGAGGGTGCTACAAGAACAGTGACCCAAGGGACAAAGTTGGTACAAAAAAGATTCCAGTTTCCTTTGCACGCCCTTGATCACCAAAATGCACTTGATGAATGACGTGAAATCAAATCAGGATGCTCCATACACAGGAAAGTCACCAGTTGCTGAGGATCTGCAGACTTGTCCCTGAATGTTTCCCAGACGAGGTGGGAGCACTCTGTCCTCCCTCCTCCTTCATTTTGCATCCCTTGTCTGGGAGGTGGCTCTGGTCCAGTCCCTCTGATTAGGACAAGGGCAATGGAAGAAGTGAGTGGCAACTTAGTGGTCACTGGGAAGCAGGAGCTCAAAGAGCTAGCGGGTATTTGGACAGATTGCTGTGTGATACTTCCTGTCTTTTTTTGCTTGGGGCCCTTGAATCATTTATTACCATCTAGAGCATTCTCCTTTTTAAAAAAAGAAAGACAAGAGAAAAGCTAAGGTCAAGGTGTAGGATGCTAGCTAGCCATGCTGTTTTTCACTAAAGCTGTCCAAACCAGATCCTTTGTTATCCTTCTCTGCCAGGAAGTGAGGTCAGCCCGCTGCACCATCAGACCTGTGACCCTACTGAGTCTAGCTTGGGTCCTCGAATGACCCTTGCTGCCCACTTACTCCCTGATGTCTGTCCCTCTTAGGGAACAGATTCTAACTGTAGCCACAATACCAAGGATTGGTTTTTGTTTTGGTCTCTTTGCTTCTACAATTCTTCAATTACTGTAATATTTAGGCCAGCTCAGTTCCCAAGACCTCCCTGTGAGGGCAGAGGAGGCCAGCCTATTCTTTGTTGCTCAGAAGGTCACAGTGGATGTCACGCCCAGTGACCCCCTGGTGACCACACAGTCAGGGCAAAAGCGAGGCCTGAGCTATCAGCTCCCGCTGAGTTAGGATCATCCCTCCTAGAAGCAAAGGCTTGGCGCCCCTGTTTTGGCGGGGCCTGCTAGGATTACAGCTGAGTGCACTGGTAAGAAAGGGAGGAAAACCCCAGCAGGTTAAATAGAGCCAACTCCTGTCCCCACATGGTAGGTCCCAGGCTGCTGTCGCTGCCCAGCTTGCCGGAAAGAAAGGAGCTTATTATGCAGGGGCGGAGAGGAGGGCCAGGAGGTGTTAAGCAGAGAAAACGGTTGAAATTCAAGTCGAGGCAGTGCTGGCAGCCCGGCGCCTGCTGTTAGACGGTCTGATGAACCCTGATAAACCCAGAGGCGCTTTCCTGCACCCCTGAGGCAGCCAGGAAACTTTAGCACCCTGGGGACAAAGAGGACAGCCGGGGGCGGGGTGTGGAGAGAAGAGCTCCGCGGGAAGCAGAGGCAGAGGGGCGGGAAAGAGGCCACCTTCTCCAGGAACCCCTAGGTCTGGTCATCCAGGTCTCCTTCTGGGGACCTAACAGGGCCTGCGTGGGGAGCACACACAGCTGCAGAGGGCTGCCTGCGCCTAAGATGCCGTGAACTGAGCCAGCAGAGCCTGGGAATGCATGCAGTCCTGGGACACCATTGGTGTTTCCCTTTTGCGAGACCCTCAGAATGCTCCACACTTTCCATCCAGACTTGGATGTTGGACAGCCCCCTTGGTGAAATTCAGACTCACACTTACCTTCTGTCCTCTGAGTCCATGCACACCAAGAAGTGTGTGCAATGCCACCAAGTCGCATGCTTCCTGATGGTAGAAACAGCACCCTGGAGAGAGATTTGTACATCTATATTTGTAGCAGCAGAGTCCCAGTAGCCAAGTGGTAGAAGCAGCGCTATCTCTGTTGATGGACGAATGAACAGTCAGCTTGCGGGGTGTACTGCTGACTCAGCAAGGAAGACCATTCAGACGGTGCTACAGCGTGCCTGAGCTTGGGGAACGCCGCGCGGAGCAATGGAAGCCAGTCACAGCGAGATGTTGCATGAGCACCATTATGAGGTTCCCGGACCAATAACGGAGCCAGGAGCTGCTGTGAGGAAAGCCAGGGGATGTGTTGCAAGATGAACACATTTCAGAGATGCACTTCAGGATAGTGCAAAGGTTTAAGGCCCCTGCAGTGTCTCCTTGAAAAAGGCTAGGGTGGAAAACTTTTTGTGGACTTCATTTTTGCCCTCCCCAAAATAGGGGAAAAACAAGTATAGGAGTTATAATAAAGCTTGACAAGTTGCACAGTGAGAGAAGATTATAGGCAACAGTTATTTATGAACATTAATACATTTAAAATTGTTATTGATCTATATTGAGTGAATAACACACAAAATGGCTACAATGATAAATTTTATGCTATGCAGATTGTAAAATAACTTTTAAGCAATTTCTTTTATTCTCTGACCTAAATCCCTAGGGGTGTCCTGGTCAGGGTGGCCAGACCAATGACCACAGAAGTGCCAGGCAGACCCTCCCATCAGCCTCAGACTGTCCTGGAATGTTGGTGACTCCTGTTTAGCTTGGCATAGAAGTGGTGGCCATCTGTCCAGCTCTTAGTGAACTAAAAGGGACTCTATATTCCTCCATTCAGGGGCTCAACCCATAAAACAGAGTGTACTGTCTCAGTCCAGGTTCCTTGAGAGGCAGGAGACAAAAATGGAAAAGCACAAATGGATTGCAGAACCAAAAACACTTCTAAATTTTAAGAGACTATCCTGCTTTCAGGGGGTTAGGGTAGGGTGCTGCTCCTTTCCTTCCAATGGTGGGCTCCTTGAGAGATGCCCACATAGTACACCTGTTCCCATTCTGCTTCAGAAGTTGCTCAAGAGCTGGCATCTGAGCCATGCAGGGTCACACTTCCAATTTCCGCTTTTCTGATCCAATCTGAAGGATGACATGAGCATGCAGATGAAGGTACCCAGGTTGTCTGTGTTGATGTGCATAAGACACCCTGTCCCTGGGACCTCTTTCTGCCATCTATAAACCTGGAGATCTATGACTGATCTCTCCACAACAGTATCTAAACCTGGGCCAAAAAAGCTTGAACGACTGGTATTTGTCATAAATTGAAATAATCAAAATTAACCATTGTTTAGATTATTGCTTCAGCCATTTTTTTTTTTTTTTATCTTTCTAAAAAATAGTAGGGAAGTCCTGGGTTGCTGTGGGTCTCTGAGATAAGCCCCACAAGATGTTCTTATTTCCCAAGTTGTTTCCAAAGTTATGGTAATGCATTTAGCTTTGTATTCTACTATTTCAACTAAGTGTTGAAAAAGACTTTGCTCTCACCTGTTAAGTAACTGACAAGAGATAATATGTGTGAAAGTGCTTTGTTCCTTGTTCAGAAGAAGTGGCAACTGTTAGCTTCCTAAAAAATGTGTTACGTGAAGTAGCCACCCCAAGAAATGGAGTGGAGTGGGACATGAGTTCTGAAGTGCCACTGTGCTCCATTGGTAGCTGAGCTGATAGCCCTCTGTCTTAAGTTACAAAGCCTATTTTGTATCTGATGGAAAAACAATACATATTCATTGCTAAAAATAAAACCTTTAAAGATACAGAATCTCACAAAGAATTTCTTTTTCATTTGATGTTTTTTATTATAAGAGATTATCTACAAAAAATAAAACACCTACCAGACAGTTAGAGTAAGGTAAGCCAGTAAATACCAAGAAATGTATTCTCGGAAGGGAGATCAGGCCTGGCATGGGCTCAGTGGCCTGCCCACGCAAAACCCTGGATTGAATCCCTAATCCTCAGAGCAAAGAGGTAAGATTCAGGACATTTAGGCAAAACTGAGAAAAATGATTTGAGTCCTAATAGTCCATTATTGGATCATTTATTTACCACAAATGGTGTGTCCTGCTCCTCACTGGTGAATGTCACTTCCAGGAAAGACAACATAGCGTCATGTGGACAAGGGCACTTGGTAAGCAAAAAGGTCCCAGATCCTTTTCTTCTCTGAGCAGTATCTGTTCCTGTGATCTGGGGAAGTCATTTAGCAACTTCAAAACATCCTCATCAGTATAACAGAGATGCTAATGACTATGCCTAGTTGGAAAGAAAAATCAGTAAAACTAAAGCAAAGAGAAGGTCTGGTCTTCTTCACAGGAAGTGTGTGCAAAATACCCTTGGAGTCATCAGGAAAAATCTCTGGGTAAGTAGGGATCCTGGTCCTTAAATGGCCTTTCTCTCTCGAAGATGTGAGAATAACCAAGGAGTGCTTAGCTCATTCCCTAAGGTTTGTTTGTTTAGTTTTGTTTGGACTGGGTTATTGCTGAGCCTGTCTCAGACTATGGGACTCTTGGGAATTGGGTGTGTGAAGAAAACTCCATCATGCTTCTGTCTTTCTGCTCTGCTGGATACAGTGTGTTCCCTGGACAAAGGGTGAGAATGTGCAAGGTAGGGATGAGCAATTACTGCTGCTCTGTGGAAGATACTTCACCCCCATACACTGTTCCCAGTGGTACTGTTGCCAGCAGGGGAAATCGAGATTCGGAGATAGGACTGAACAGACCGTTCCTCTGCTGCAGCTCAGCAAAGAAGCCAATCCAGCCTACCAGTCCCCTTCCCTGGGCAGAGTGGGCTGGGTAGGAGACAGAGCAGGTGAAATGCAGCCTGCGTACCTGCACCTAATACATTTCCACTATATAAATGAAGATAAGTCCTTGTCTTGCTTCTGGATTTTACGGCTGGAACTTCTGTAAGACCTCTGGTTATCTCTCATATGTCATGCTGAGACTTTTTGATCAACTTTACCACATGGTTAGGATTTAATCTCATCCTTAAATCTGTGCATTTCAGGGAACAAGCTGATGAGTGGCATTTCGGCAGCCCACCAGAAAAAGGAGGTATCCAGCTACCTGGAAGACTGGGTCTCCTGTTGTATCCACTAAAGATGGATGGGGGAGGGGCAAGCAGGATCTATGCCATGGGTTCACAGGGCTAAGTCCACTCTGGAAAGAGACTAATGTGGCAGTCTGTGTTTCATGAGCTCACCTCACAAATGGGCTGTTACTATGAAGATCAGACCCTGTGAGTGAAGAGGGGAGGAAACATCTTTCTCAAAATCCAGAGTTGACACCCTATGTGCTGACAGGTGCTGAGACCCAGACAAGAGCTGGGTGGCCTCACCCAGAGCCATGAGCGTGACTCGGCAGCTGCATTCACACCTGGGGTCTGCTCTGGAGTAGGAAGCTTCATTCCTAGGATACTTATTGCCTGGGAGTAGTCACATTGACCACCTCAGTCTTTAGAAAAGCGAGCCCAAAGAGGTAAATCAGCACAAGCTTTGTCACACAGCTTGTTGAGGCTGGGCATGGGCTCAGGATTTCTGACTTTTATCAGGCTTCAGTTAATGTGGGAGCAGTTACTGCCTATCTGGGTACCTGTTCCTCCTCATCATCTCAGAGCTTCCTTATACTCACCCCGGATTCCATATTGAAACCTCCTTCTGATGATCATTGGATGGAATCCTGTCTGTGGGCACTCTGCCCACTGATGGTGCAAGGCACAGGTAGCGCTGTGTGTCTGAAGGCAATTTGGCAGGCAGTGCCGTGTCTAATGAGTGTGTACTCCTTGCATTCACTCTGATTCTATATACATCATCAAGACGTATGTCAAAGATTCATATGCAGCAATGCAGCTGGACAGAAATGACTCATATTGAACAAAAGGGTGATATTAGTTATGGTATATCCCATATGGCAGAATCTTTTTTATTTAAGAATATTTATTTTTCTATTCTTATTATCATTTTATTTTTGCAGTGCTGGGTATTGTACCCAGGTCTTCTGTATCCTGGATAAGTATTCTCCTCCTGAACTACATCCATGCCTTTAGCCTTTTCAATTTTTATTTTTAGATCTTACTACATAGTTCAGACTGCCTTGACCTCACTAGGCTGGCCTTAAATTCATGGCAATCTTCTTGTCTCAGCCTCCCAAGTTCTGGACTTACAACCATGTGCCACCATGCCAGGCTTCCCAGTCTTTATTTTTTAATTAGATACAGGATCTCAGTAAATTGGCTAGATCTTGTGTTCTTCCTGCCTCAGCCTCCCAAGTAGCCAAGATTAAAGGCATGAAACACCATCCCAGATAAGAATATTTAATGAAAGGAGAAAATGTTCACATATATTGGTTGAAAAAGAAAGTAATATACAAATCATAGAAATGAAGACCAAAACAAATGTGTCAAAATAATAATAGTGATTACTTCTGTGTGGATATATATATATATATATATATATATATATATATATATATATATATCGAGAGAGAGAGACAGAGAGAGAGAGACAGAGAGACAGAGAGAGAGAGAGAGAGAGAGAGAGAGAGAGAGAGAGAATGTGCTTTGTAATAAATGTTACAGACACAGTCTTACCTCTTTTGTGCCCAGGTGACTGGCTTAATACATATTGGCTAAGCCGAAGGGATCACGTTTTGATCAGTCCAATGAGCTGGCCTATGCCTGTTCCTTGTCTCAGTTTGTGGCCAGCAGTCTGCCTCTCATCTGACCAAGGACTGTCATTACTATTTGTCTTCTGTTCTACTTCCTCAAGATACAGATTTTTACTCCTTGGAACACAATAGCCTCAATAAGGCAGCAAAGCCAGGCGTGGTGGTGCAAGGCTGTAATCCCAGCACTCGGGAGGCTGAGGCAGGAGGATTGTTTTGAGTTCGAGACCAGCCTGAGCTACAAAGAGAATTTAAGGCCAGCTTGAACTGCACAGTGAGACCCTGTCTCAAAAGGACAAAAAAAAAAAAAAAAAGGCAGCAAGGCATGAAAGTTAATGCTATTTGTGATGGAAATTATTTGGAATAAAACCCTGAAACTGGGTTGTGAAGGACGGTGAAGCATGCTTTCCACCATGAAGTCTTGGTAAGGACAGGAGGAACGAAGGCCCAGTGAACATATGGCTCTTGGTGTGGCGTGTCTCCAGCACCCTGTCATGTCATGGGGCTCCCATGCAGCCCCCCCCCATTATCTGGTCAGCAGATGATGTACCTCTGCTGAAAAGAGACCTTACTAGCTGGAAAAGGCAAAAACAGAAGGCGGAGAGCAACGTTTGTAATCCAACCTACTGTGCATAGGGGAGACGATGGTGTACAAAATGCATGAGTCAAAAATATCTAGATGTTTTGGGAAGCTAAGAGATCATTCCATTCTTACAATTGATGCATTTGGGATTTAAGCAAAGACAGATTATTTTCCATTTCCTGTGCCTGCACTGAACCAAGCCAACAGCAGTTCCTGGCCTTTTCATAGTCTAAACTTCCCTTCGTGCCTCTTTTATGTGGAGACTGAATGTCAAGGACAGCTTCAAGACAAAAGTACAAGTCACCATAGAAACCAGGATAAGTGAAAAGGTCACCAAGGGAGTACACTAGAAACCCAAGCAAAGCTAGGGTCCTGTGTGGTGCCCCTGAGGTGTGTACTTCACAAGCTCTGCTTCCTGACTGTAGACCTACCTGATGGTTCTTACTAAGTCTGGTGGACTTACTATTTTTATTGCTTGAAGAGTTTTTTTGGAAATGGAAATCCTGGAGGAACCTCCTTTGCAAAACAAAGGACAGTTCTGTGTGTTTCTATCTCATCCTGAGCCAAGAGGCTCTAAGGCCAATTTCCTGCTCTGGCACTTGTGCCTGGCTATGATATTCTGTTTTATTCTCAGAGACCCACTTAAACATGCAGGGACAAGGAAGCCATCCTTCACATACCCCACCCCCAGGGTGGGTGCAGCTGGAGTCTGCTGTGTGATCCCACAAAGCATTTTGAAATGTGTACGTGCAGTGTATGAAGCACCATACCACAATGGGATAGAATCAGTCCTGGGACCTCTGTTCTTGACAGTATGGCAGTCTTCTCTCTGGGGAGTCACATATTCTCTTGTAAGGAAACATGAAGAAGCATTACTACACTTTGGGTCAAAAATGTCCCCCAAAAGGCTTATGAGTCCGGAGGTGGAGATTTGGAAGGTGATTAGACAATCCTATCAGTCACCTGGTAAGTTCACAGCAGGTGTCTGTGCTGTTAGACAGCAGAACCTTGTGGGAAGTAGTGAGTTGCCAAGAGCACAACCTGGAAGAGTGTCTCCCATTGCCAGCTGCTGCTTCTCTCCACTTGTTCCTTTTCCTGTCCCTGTTTTTTGGCTGCATTGCAGTGGACAGCTTTTTTCCACCATGACATCTCTGCCTCAGAGCCAGTTTACCATGGACGAAAGTCTCTCAAACAGTGAGCCAAGATAAATCTTCTCTTCTTTAACCTGTGTACCCCAGACACTTTGTCCCAGCCACAGAAAACTGACCTATGAAACCAGATAGCTCAAAACTAAGCACGGAACTTGAGCATGCAGGAGGGATTCTGTGGGAATTGCTAATTGAAACCAAATGAGAAGGATTCCAACAACCTGTCACAGTGGGAGTAGAGCGTGAGCTTTGAAGCTCTGAAGTTCTCCCAGCCTCAGGGAGACTTTAGGAAACCTTAATTTTCTGCCTTAAGATGCATTTTTGCCAAAACTGCTTCACAATAAGTAAAGTAGACTGGTGTATGTTCCCAGAAAGACAAGAGATGTTCAAATGTCAGGGTAGGCTAAATCCATGTAGTCCATGCTTGAATAGCAAAGGGCTGGCCAGAGCCAGTGTTTGCTATGGTGATTTAAGTCTCCTTTGCAAAATATGCTTATACAGCTAACAAAGGCAGCTTTAAGGAAAATATTAAGCAAATCATTGTCAAGAATGGATTGACATGGATTTAACCTGCCCTGACATTTGAACATCTCTCTTGTCTTCCTGGGATATGCCCTTGTCTATTTTAGTTACCGTAAAGTAGTGTTTGTACTTTACTTACTATAAAGTATTTACTTACTTTAAAGTAGTAGTTTGAATTACCCCTCTATTTCAGAGAGAATTCCTTGCATTTGGTAATAATGATATTGTTGTTGTTGTTGTTGAGAAGGAGAAGAAAAAGGAGAAAGAAGAGAAAAGAGAGAAGGCTGGAAAACAGGAGGAAGAGGAAGGGAAAGAGATGAAGAAGCAAGGAGGAGAAGAGGGCGGTGAAAGTGGTAGAAGGACCAGGGTGGCAAACGCTTGAAGAAGCACCATTCTCCCCCTCCTCGGCCCTCTGGAGACCGTGCTGACTGCCTCTTTGGGACTTGCTGATCATTTGGGAAAGCTCGAGCCCACGAGGGCTCTCGCTCAGATGGAAGCCCCACCTATCAACGCATCGTTCCCACCCCGTGTCCTAGCCCTCACAAGGCCGGTCTGGAGACCTCAGTTAGATTTCACAGGGGCTCCCTCACTGCGCGATGCAATTCATGGCAGGGCTAGCTCCACAGCTCTCATTCATCAGAAATCACTTTAAGGCTGAGCAGGCCTCTGCCCGGGCTGCATGTGGGCAGATCAGGTATCTGATGGCTGCCGATGTGCGCGCGCATCGCCACGGAGAGCCATGTGGTGACTCAAGGTCTAGGCAGAGAACCAGGGCTTTCCATTATCCTCGGCTTCCTGGGTAATGCAATCTGAAAATCAATTCTCATTAAACACAAGTGATCCTAATACCTCTGACAGGTTACATCTTAAGTGATAATTAAAAGCATATTTCCTGATGCTTAGCTGCTATGAAATGCACCCCTATTTGTGTCGCCAAGGAGGTCTCACGCTAAGGCCCAGCGGACTGTGATTAGCTGCCCCAGGAAGACTCACGGTTCTGGGGTTGTCATTCATTGTTTTAATCTGATTTGCTTTACTCAAGTGCAATAGAGCCTGGCACTGTACCTTCCCTTTCCAGCTCACCAGAAATCCTTTAAAATCATTCACACCACCATGTGCTGAGAACAGAGCCTTCACCTGCGCTGATGTGAAGTCTGCAGTTCTGTCTGTGGATGGAGCTTAGTGCTTCGCAACTGCCGCTTCCACTAAGATTTGTAGACTTCCTTCAGTAAGAGAAGACAGGGCAGCTGTGCTCTCAATCTCTCACTGCCTGCCACAGAGCGTGGAATCTCAGTGTCTGGGGCCACGAAATGGCAGACACAGAATTGCAGAGTAATAGGAACATTTCTCCAATAGACAATAACAATTACTGGGACTTCTTCAGATGTCAAATTCTATCGTAAACATTTTCTATTGAGAATAAGCATTTCGTGTCTCTTCTGTACTAGATTTATCACTCATTAAAACATATCGAATAAGAAGCAAGACCCAGAGAGCAAAACCTTCCCATTGTATGTTCACCCTTCTAGGGCTGTTGTATTAAAGCAGCATAAACGTGGAGGCTTAAAGCAACCTGAATTTCTCACTGCACAGTTCTGAGGGCCAGAAGCTTGTAGTCAGGGTGTCTACAGGGCACCCTGAAAACTCTCGGGAGGATCCTTGCACATCTCTTCCTCCTTTTTGTCCCCTGCACCCTTTCCTGCTGCTGGGCCAATCCTGGTGACATCACCCCAGTGTCTGACTTTGTCTTCCCCGAGTCTCTTCTGCTTTTCTTTTGAAGACACTAGTCATATGGATCAAGGTCATATCCTATGTGATTCTGTCTTAGCAAATTACATGTTTCATAATCCTAATTCTAAGTAAGGTCATATTCTGAAGTGCTAGGGATTAGGGAGTCAGTATATTTGAGAGGAACAACACATTTCAAGCCATAAGACACATAGAAAAAGATTAGCCTATAAGCAACCATGATGCAGCTAATGTTTTTTAGGACTGGGCATTGAGCCCAGTGAGTTTATAAGGAGTTACTCCCCAGCCCTTATTTATTTATTTTATTTTGAGACAAAGTTTTACTACTAAGTCACTAAGTTGCCTGCCTCAGCCTTCCTAGGGTCCTGGGATTCCACAGGCACCAAGACACCTGGTTTATGACTGACTAATCAGTTAACCATTTGGGCAATGAATTCAGCATTCCCTGTTCTTATTCTGACATACCAAATGGACCATGTTTGTTAAAAAATTAATTAAATTATTAGAATGACAATAACACAACACACAAATTTTATGTGTAGTCATGGCTTGAAAGTGCTTTATACATATCAGAGTTGAATCTTCCCAATAACCCTGCTGTTATCTCTATTTTACAGCTAAAGAAACTGAGGTACAGAGAAGTTAGAGCATTTTCTTGAGATCACATGGAGTCTGTGCCCTTAATCTGTTTTATTTGTGTAGTTGTGAAGGAAGGTAATTCTCATGTCCAAGTCTTACTTTTGTGTGTAGTGTTAGGAAATTTTATAATGGATATGGTTTACTTTAAAAATTATAAGAAATAATTTGCTCTCTCTTCCCCTCCCTCTCCCTCTCCTTCCCTCCCCTTCCCCCTCCTCTTCCCTCTCCCCTCCCTGTCCTACTCCTTCTCCCTCTCCCTCTTTTTCTCCTCCCCTTTCCCTTCCTCTCTCTGTACTTCCCCCTCCCCTCCCCATCCCCTCCCTCTCCCTTCACTCTGCTCTCCCTCCTCCCTCCCCTTCCCTCTCATCCCTCTCTTTCCCCCTCCCTCCCCCTCTTCTCCTCTCCTTCTCCCTCTTTTTCTCCCCCTCTACCTACCATTGCCCTTCTCTCACTTGCTATAGGTAAGTCCCTCTAGCAGGTATACGTTGCTTTTCTTGAAAACAGAGAAATAGTCTGAGATCTTTGAGCACTCTTTCTTGTTATGATCCTATAGAAAAGTAATCATCACTCTCTGCTCACACATAAAAGAAACAAGCAAACGATTTCCAGATAACCACATAGGCAAGATAGCAGTTCAGGGCCAGTAACCATACATTTGTGCTCTACTTTCTACTGTGTGCATGCGTGCTTGCGTGCATGCATGTGTGTGTGTGTGTGTGTGTGTGTGTGTGTGTGTGTGTTACTAGGGGTAGATCTCAGAACCTCGCACATGCCAGTCGGGCTCGGTGCTCATTAGTAGGGAGAGGTGAGGTCCCCACGTCTAGCAAGCCGCTACCTTGCATCAGGCGGTTCGGCAAGTCTTTTTGCTGGGATCACAGCAGAGCAACAAGTTGGGGAAAATCAAAGTATCAGCTCTGTGGACTGAGACATTGATTACAGCTGTATAAAATTATCTCATGTATCTATGAAGAAAGTAGAATGTTATTTAGGAAAAATCTCCTCTATTCGAGTTAAAGCTACCAAATTGTTTTGTGCATTTTGCTAAAGCACCGAAGGAGAGCCGGGAAAATTTCAAATCACTTTCTGAAACCTTAAAGGCGAACTATCCCTCGCTGTCCACTTGTGCTGAGCTCACTGCCCTTCTGGTCCACCACACTCTTCCCAGCTGCTCAGGTTTCCCACAAGCAAGGATCTTGCAGCCCAAGCGCTCCTAGACTCCCAGATGCATGACATGAGAACAGAGATGGAAGGCGCACAGTGCTTTAGGTTGTGGGCCTCTGTACCGGCCCAATATTAGCCACAGTCCAAGTTCACATAGAAAACCCAGAATCTAATCCCAAACATCCTTGACCACTAGCCAGCTGGGCTAGCATAGGGCAACACGAAGCCTCTGAGCTGGCGTGTGAGCCCAGAGGAACGCTGTGTTACCGAAACACCACTCGGGGCCATAGCAATGCGTTGAGCACCTGAGCCTCCGCAGCGGGCAGAAAGCATACGGCCAGCACAGGGCTGCGAAGAGCCAGGCTCACGCAGAATTCGCGTGCGTTACCAAGGAGCGGTGCTCTTGGTCCGTGGGATGGCGGAGACTGCAGATTCCAAGCCATGCCTTGTCCTGGGAAGTAAAGAAAGGCAAGAACTGGGTTCAGTTCCATCTTTCCCTAAACAAAATATGTAGTCTAGTTTCTTAGGTGAGGGTGAATATGTATCAAACTTTTATTTTGTTCTTTGTTCATGGTGTCACTCAGCCCGTACCTCCCATGCACCTGTTACACGTGTGGTGTTGTGTGACTTGCTGTAGGATCTGCTTCTCAGAGGTTCACTCTCTGCTTTCAAAGAGATTTTCTTCAAAACCACAAAATACCAAATTTTGTGTTTTCATTTTGAATCTCAACCTTTGTTTTAAATATGTAGAAGGAATGCAATAGTGCTTATAATCCACTGGAATAAAGTGTCTTTTCACCATGTTTCACATTTTTTCACATAACCACAACTGTTGTTTGTCAAATCTATTTACACACACATATATACAAATGTGTGTGTGTATGTGTGTGTGTGTGTGTGTGTGTGTATAGGATAAGAATCATACAGATAAAAAGTTTTATGTAAAATTCCTGAGAAATTAAGGAATTCCAAAATGGCACTGTTGTCTCATGGTTGATACTTTGCATACGTACAGCGCACTGAGATATTTGTGATATGGAAATAGATTTTTGCCATGTGTTTGTTATGGAAACACAGAACCTATTGGGGGAACACTGTCAGGAATATCTGTCCTCAAGGAACTTCAGGTTCCGTGAAGGGGAAAGAAAGGCAAATATGTAATTACATTGCCCACTATTAGATGGCAGATGTCATATAAGCTGGGCGGACCACACACCAGCTCCCTGGAATCGATACCTGGTAGCCTGACTCCGGTAGCACAGACTTGCTTCTCATCTAGACCTCACACACTTCCGGCTGCATCCCACTGATGCCAATCACAAATAGAGAGAAACTATAATATCAAACAGTAAGACATAATTTGAAAAGGAAAGTAGCACACCATACTTTGAACCTAAAAACCTGAATTTTGGATTGTGCACACTTTTGGATGGTGATGTGAATTCCTCTACAGTTCAGTTAAGGTTTAAATACATCTCAGGTATGCAGTCTCTTTCCTCTGGTCTCCAGGGTGTGCAGCTGCCGAACTCAGGTCAGCTCTGCCCGGCACTTCTGAGCAGGCCACATTCTTCTATTCCTTTGGGTGGGAAAGGGAGTCTACTACTGCCCCTGCCAAGCTGAGGCCAGCTGAGAACAAAGTTTTTAAAGAAATGGAAGAAAAACAAATTCTGTCCACACTGGGCTGCCCCAATTAAGAAACATGCAAAACCTTCAATGCACAGAGCAAACAGAGCCTCAGTAAGTCCATGGAAATGGCTTGTGATGATTCATAAGTATTGCATCAAGTACAAGAATCATGTGCTGTAAGGAGGATTTTCCAACTTCTAGCAACATAAACGTGAGTACTAATTTCACCCTCCTTCATTTTGCTAACTTCAACCACGGTTAACTGGCCCTGATGATGACTTCATTCCCACCCACTAAGTCTTTGGAACAACTTGAAAAAGAGCTTCCTTTCCCCCTCCCTCCATCTACTCCTCTCCCACACACAGGAGAAATAAGGGGCACCCAACCAGATTCTGCCCATTCTGACCCTTCCCAGCTCCTTCCATAACCCCCAGAGCTACAGGCCACAGCATATTTGATGCTCAGCACTAAGCAACTATGAAATGATCCAATTATTCCCATCCCCAGAGGTACAAAGCCCTGTTTGCATGAAGATCAGAAAAACAAGAAGACAAATCTGACATTTATTTTCCTGTCATGGGAGGGCAACTGAACACTCAAGTGAGATGTCACACTTTTATCACAGGCCATGGGATTGCAATTCCTTTTCATGTTGATATGTAACTCGGGGAGCCAGCTGCACAGTGATGTAATGAATGTGTAATCTAGTCAAGGACTCTGCACTGAATGCTCACTCTGTGCAAGGCATTGTGAGAGATGCCAAGGGTTTATTATCTAATTTAGAGGCAAACATGCACACAAGAAAATTGACTTGCACAGAGTCAAGGGTGCTGTCAGGGCCATACAGAGTAAGAGTTCAGAGAATGGAAGGAATAGCACAGCCAGAGAAGATACAGGGGTGATGTCACTGAGTCTTGGTAGAGAAAGGGCATCAGAAGCTAACAGGGAAGACTGAAAGGCTCAGCCATTGATCAGACAGTCCTTCCTGGGACAGACAGAAGGCTGGAATTGGGGAGGGGAGGTGTTATATCATAGTAGTAACAAAGGTCATCTTGTCTTCAGGGTGCTCGTCTTCCCTTGAAGAATAACCTTGTTTCCATATGGATTTCTGGATCACTTTCATGCAATGGACTCTGAGGCAAGTTTTATTTCCCAAAAGGAAACACAGTAATATTTCCGTTCTTTTATGGGTTTTTTTTCCTTCAGAATCTTGTTTCTGCCCCTGTCAAGAAATGTAGTCTATTCCTCTTCTTCTGAATTTGGGGGAACCTTTATGGCAGGCTCAATAAGGAGATTGCAGTGGAAGTAACACTCACGATTCTTGAAGCCGGGTCATTCATAGTGATATGATTTCTGCTCCTTTCTGAGGACCTTGCCCTTGGAACCCAGGGACCATGTTGGGAAGCAGCCCAGTGTGGGCGCTATGGTGGCAAGCCCAGCCGACAGTGGGAGAGGTGGGCGGTGTCCTTGCTAAGTCCTTCCCAAATGGGATTTTCAAGAGAAGATCATTTTTCTTCTAACTTTTTGGGTGGCTTGTTACACAACACAACAGTTCCATATCAGGCCCCTGACTCAGTTCTACTATAACTCCAGCAGGAAATTAGAGTATCTAAAAATCCAGCCAAGTTACAGTGACATCACTGTTGAATACATATTACCTTTCATTTCAAGGACACTGATAAACTTGCTTTCAAATTACACTTCCACTTAGCATTGCTTGTGTAAAGTGGTCTATATTCTTTTATTTAACTTTTCTTCCGCTTCCTCTGGCTCCCACAGACAAGTGATGGGGTTAGAGCTTCCCCTATTTCCTGGGATGGCCTCACAGATCAGTTTCTACATCTTAAACATGTCTTGAGAGGAAAAGGCACCTATGTTCATGTAAATCCAAATAGTCCTTCCAACTACAATCCTCTGTGTGTTCTTCTGTTGTTCTCATGGGCTGCTGTCATGACCAATTTCAAATATTTGTCATTTTATAAAATGGTCATTAAAACATGAGCAAAGTCATGGGCACTTTAGTATGTGTCATGGAATTACTGATTGTTAAGCCTGTGTGGGAAGCTGGAAATTAAATAATATTCAGTCCTATGATTGTCTGGTTTGCATTACTGTGACAAAATACCTGAGAAAACATTTTAAAAGGAGAAAAATGTGTGTTGGCTCATATTTACAGATGTTGCAGTCCATGGTTGGCTGGCTTTAGGGCCTGTAACACCATAAGGCATCATGGGGGAGAGCACGTGATGGAGAAAACTGCCACATCATGAGAAGAGAGAGAGAGAAGAGGCTGGGGCCCCAATGTGCCCTTCATGGCCATGTCCTTGATGAGCTACTCCCTCCTCGTGGGCAGTCTCCTGAGCTTCCCACCATCTCCCAATAGCACCTCCAGCTAGCAAGCAAACCTTCTGTGCATGAGCCTTTGGGAGACTTTTGGCATCCAGACCGTAACTAACATAACGATCAGAATCCCTTTCCATATAGACAGACTTCCCGGCATTCAACTCATTGCAAGTTTGGCTGGGTTTCTCCTATTATCCAGAGAATTTTTTCTTTTTGATCATTTTATCCTCTTGAATTGAGAACAATAACTCAACAGAGAGAGCTAAGAGAAGTTTAAACTCACCCTTTACGAATAGAATTTTAAGCAGCAAATGAGACAGCACAGTGGTTAAAGACTCTGGAGTCTGGAGCTTGTGTACCTCTGGCCACAAGCTCCTGGCCTTCTTACACGTTTAAAATGAGGAAGGATAGAGGATCCCATTGTATCTCTCTGAAGCTCAAAAGAGACAATGTACATTCTAGGCTCAAGGCCTGGCTGCAGCAGGAGTGCACTGGGTGATGGTAACATTGCTTCAATTCTAACAGAAGCTGCCAGCATTTTTTTAGGCCTCTGTAATTTTCTTTTATCTTTCTTTCTTTCTTTCTTTCTTTCTTTCTTTCTTTCTTTCTTTCTTTCTTTCTTTCTTTCTTTCTTTCTTTTTTTTTGTGGAACTAAGGATTGAACTCAGGCCCTTGTTCTTGCCAGGGAAGTACTTATTCCACTGAGCCATCTCCTCAGCCCTTGTAATTTTCTAGAAGTCCACTTAGTACCTCATAAGGCCAGCATGACAAAGGGTAAGTGACCATCAGTCAGAATTCACTGACAATGCAGCCAAACCCCAATTAGCTGACAGAGTTGGAAATTCTGACAGGTCTTGCTAGGGTAGGTCTGCTAGAAGTGCTCCCTTGGTAAAGAGTAAAATACTGAAATAGTCTCCTTTTCTCTCTTGATTCAAAGGTCTTTGTAAAGAAGAGCAAAAAAGAAAACTATCTTTCAAACATTGGAAAATTGGCATAGTGTGTACTTCTTAGCTTTCAGCTTCAAACTTCACCATCTTTGGTACATTCAGGAGACCTGGAAGCTTTGGGCCACCTTCCTTTGCTTTACACCTGATGAATCCAAGCACGAGGCCCAGACACGACCTTTCCTGAGCTCCAGAGGGGATATACAATGCAGACAGAAGCCTCTCTCTCTTCTAAGATCTCTGAAAACATAACAGCAGCATCAAGATATAACATGAGGCTTATACCTATCATCGGTATTGGGAAGGACGAGGCTTTTGGAGGTGGGCTTTGCTTCTTGGCATGAAAAATCACTTAGCGGAAACGTGTACTGTGCTTGGCTCCCCCACCCTCCCGCAGCCACCTTGGCTGCAGCCCTGTCGTTCCCTGACCCATCCACGCTGTCACTCTTTTGTGCTCTCCAAGTGTTTGAGTCACTACTTCATTGTGAAGACAACTGCTCCATCACACAGGCACGAGGGTGGCCCCTCTTGCCCTGTCCCTGTGGAACATGAAAAATGATCTGGTACAGTCTTCCTCTAAGAAGCTTCCGACATTATGATGGCTTTATTTTTTAGGGTTCCATCCACGAGACCACAGGTCACATGGGTGAGCTTTATTAGCAGGGGGGAGGATCTGATAAAGAGTAGGATCCTAATCAGGAGCAAATACCAGCAAAAACTAAAAAGAGAGTGGAGATAAGACCAGGGGTGAAGGCATGAACCTTAACATTTAACACATGCTTACAGAAAACAGCTTAATTTGGTGTGTTAAAAGAATTTTTAAAGAGTAAGCTTTTGCAAATCTCAAATTTTTATTATAAAACCCATAAGTACTAAGTTGTGTAGTCTGGTTATAAATAAAGAATGCCTAAAAAGCTATCTCACAAAAGACAGTGCTGGATTTTCTAGACATTCCAAGAACTTTATTGCCCCCTTGTGGGACTTTGAGAAAATTAGTAAAGGAGTCTACATTTCAAGTGTATGCTTTAAATATATTGTCACTGAGAGAGAACTAAAATTAAGCTTTGGAAAATTTCACATCTCTTTCAGCTAACTCAAAATGAATGTTACAGACCAAGACTAGAATTACCTAAAGCTCAGTGTATTGAATCTTGCCACCCAGAGGTACATAGTACATAGATGGGTGTGCACTGGAAGAAAATACTGTGAGTGTGAGCTATGGCATGCAGTGAATCCAACAGGAGTTGAGTAAAAGAAAACAAGACTGGTGCTGTCTAGTTAGTATGATGTGTTAGTACTGAGCACATTGTGCTGACTGCAGAGAAGCCCAGTCGTGTGCCTGTGCATCTGTTTGTCTTTTTTTTTTCTTTTTATATTAATTTTATTGAGAAAGAAGTAGCAATGAGACAGTTTCAAAACAAGTTAGTGGGACAATTACAAAAATTAATACATTGCATGTTGTCTTTGTTCATTTTCCTAAAATGACTGATTTCTCCCCTTTTATGACAGAGTAGTATTCCATGTTTCGTAAATGCCATATTGTCTTTATACAGTCTCATCTGTTGATAAATATATAAGTAGCACAATATATTTATTGAGTTGTACTGATTACATGCACATTCATTGCAATATAATGGCTTTAACTCTTTTGGGAAGATACCTAGAAAAGGAAGAGCTGGGCCAAATGGAATTTTTACTTTTAATTTTTGAGTAATATCCATAGTGGGGGCCAGGGAGATGGCTCAGTGGAATAAATGCTTCCCTGGCAAGTGCAAGGGCCCGGTTCCACCAAAAAAAAAATGCGCCATAGTGATCTCCATAATATATGTGCTTGTCTGCATTTCTACCAACAATGCAGAAGGGCTTCTTTTCCCACACAACTTCACCAGCATTTGATGTTATTTAATTTCCTTTGGTAGCTATCCTTTTTGGAGTTGGATGGACTGTTGGAGTAGTTTTAATTTATGTTTCTGTAATGTCCAGAGATGTTAAACATTTTTTTTTCATATAGTTGTTATTTGTATTTATTCTTCTGAGAAAGTTTATTTATTTATTTATTAACTTTTGTTTTATTGAAGTATAAACATCAATGAGATAGTTTTAAGATACCTTGACAAGATGGACTTGATAAATTAATACATTGCAAACTGTTTTCATAGTGTTTTGGTATCATAGAAGGTGCATACATGATATTATACTTACAAACATTATTACACCATATGTCTCTTATCAGTAAATAAATAAATAAATAGAGTGCAGCTCTTTGCGTACTTATTTTTTATACCTGAATTACATCAAAGATTCAATAATTAATACTTTCTACCTTGTTATTTTCCTAGTGGTTGTCCATAGTACTAGAAGCTGACATAATATCCTGTGCAACCACCATTAGTGCATCTGCTTATCTTTATGGTGGCGCTGATAATCCCAAGGACTGTTGAGGAGACCAAAGAACACACCAGGTAAGAAAGTATCTCCAAATATAGAACAACCTATGGATGGGAATAATATTACATTTCCATTAGTGCCTAAAAAGCTCAAAACTATTCAGGGGTTCAATAGAAACTCTGAAAGTTGGTTTTTGCTAAATTATAAGGGAAGGAATCGAGGTCCTTTCTCAAAGAGATGGCATTTGGCTGAAATTTTGAAAGAAAATTAAAATTGTGGAAGCCAGTCACTTTGTATTAATTTTGGAGCATGGACATGCATTGGAAGACTTCTATCTTATTTAAGAGGAAATATAGGAACATAGAATAATCAATTTTAGGAAACCACTGTGAACGGCCATGAACATGAACAGGAGCATCTTTTCTACGTATTTTTTTTTCTTGGTAGCGTATGACCTTGCTTTTGTTTTCAAGACTCTAAACAGGTGCTGTGCCACACATTTGGAGAGAACTTCCATCTAATGTTTTGCCTTCCATTAAGACCACGTATTAATTAGAAAGTCTAAGAACTATAAAAGAAACTTTCTCTTTGGTCTCTAAGAAGACTTACAAGTCTCCTTTCTAGAGGGGTTATTCTAAGCTCACAGGACTGTTTCCATAAATGCCTTGCTCATCGAGCAGGCTGGCTTGGATGATCCTCCTGCAGACTGTCTGCAGCTGGTGACGTGACTTTCTGTGCAGTGTATTAGGGGGACAGCACATGGAGACACTTGTTAGGCTCTGCTGCAGACTGCTCTCCAAAACGTGGCATCCCTCCAAATCTGTTCAGGATCTCATTAGAGCAAGATACTGATATCTACTTGAAAATACCCAACCAGCTTATGACCCATGAGCTACACCATCAACTCCCCTGTGTCTCCAGCCTGCTGGCCAGCTCTTCCCATCTCGCTAGCCACGCCTCCGTAACTGTAGGGGCTAATAGTTCTGGTACTTGACGTGGTTTGTGTGCTACCAGGCAGAAATAATTAGTACTAGCACATCATACCAACGAGACAGCACCAATCCTGTTTTCTTTTACTACTTGAGAATTGACCTCTGGGCTGACTTATATAAAGGCGAGGCATGTGTGGGCTGGTGTGGATGCGGTAGAAAAATGCACATCAGAAGACGCTTCTTCAGTGTGCATCACTTCGTGATGATGACAGGACTGAGACTCCTGGGTGCCCACTTCTACACAGGTTTGGGAGCAGCTTCTGGAGACTCAGACAGGTTCCTCGAGTCCCTCAGTCCCATCAGTGATTCTGGAAGTCACTTGACACCTATAGCGAATCTTTCTCTGTTAAAGGAACAGAGAAGACGCTACCCTCTGCAAGTGCACCAGCCGAGCACACTGGTTATTTGAGCCCCTGAAGTTCCTATTATGAGCTGGACCCAGGAGTAGGAGTGACCAGACAAAAGACCTTCTGTGAAGGGCCCCTGCGGGAGACACCCAGCTAAAGCTCCAGCAAACAAACTCCAGCATGCTTCACTTTTCTGTGTCACAGAGGTGAATTCCACCAAGCCTGGATTTCTTTTATTCTTTACCACGCTCTCTGCACATGCAAGTCAAGAAGCGTCCCAATATCCCACTATCCAGGACACTAGCTCTACCCCAGACTGTATGAACCACCTTCCCACAGCGACATCCAAGACAGAATTCACTGGTAACTAAAAAAGAGTAAAGGGAACAGGAGATGCCATGCAAGCCCTCAGGTTGTGCCCTTGAAATAAATCTGTGAATACAGCTTCACCCTGGAAACATGGCTTCCTATGTCTGCCTCCCATCCTTACTACCTTAAAATATTCAATGTTTGATACTGGCAGCGAGCTTTGTAATGGTGATTCATAGTATTTATATGAATTAGTCTTTCTCCACTATTCTTGGATAAAGATCAAGGGCAATATCATCTTTAGACCACGAATACATGAATGTGGCCATTGGGGAAAGAAAAGCCTTCAAAGGAAGAAGAAACTGAGGAGTTCACAGTGTTGTTTTTTTCTACCATATTACTCACGTAAAATATTTTCATCATGTTGCTGCTTCCTAGAGAAAGATGACAAATGCCATAGCATCTATTCATGTGCCACTCAAGGGAAGTTCCTGTCCAGGGCTATTGATCTGTTCTGAAAATTATATTGTGAAGACCAGCCCAGCAATGCCTGACTGCTGGAATCTGGTGCTGAGGGACAATTGCAGAATCCTGGACGTCAAGGTACACGCATTTTGTGTTCCCCCATATCAGGTCCCTTGGGGTCACAGACCCCAGCACGACGTCCTTTGTGTGTTCACTGCACAGAGACAGAGTTTTCAGTCAGTCTGAGCATATCCTCACCTCAGAGTGGTCTAGGCCTTCCGCAGTCTGACTTCTGCTCCCCTCCCTCACCTTGGCTTGCCCCAAGTTCTCATCCCTTAGCTCACCCCAAGTTCTGCCCTGCTCTGTTATTTCACCTTCTCCGCCTCTGTCTCCCTCCCTGATTCTCATCTGGGGGGGGACAGGGAGCTCTCCCTTCCCCTCCGCACTGCCTTAGTCACCCTTCTGCGCTTAGCTCCCAGGACCAGCTGTCATTCCTGTGCCCTCTCACTGCCACAGATGTACGTGTGTGTGTGTGTGTGTGTGTGTGTGTGTGTGTGTGTGTGTGTTTTCACTGTGTTCATCAGATGCCAACATGTATTTGGTCAGAATAATTCTCTGACTGTATTATCTTTGTCCCCCACTCAAATATAAACCCCACACACAGGAAATGGATGGTTTCATTCCTTGTTTTATTCCTGTGACCCGACACAGTGGTGGCATAGTAGGTACTAAGTAGAGATTTGTTGAATGAATTGATTAATGCATTTTGAAAGGGAACATGCTAAGGAGTTAGTTATACTTAGGAGTTAACAAAAACTATGGACCTTGCCAAGATGGATTTTAAGGACGGGATCCAGATGTAGGAGGCCATGTTTCCCAGTGCGAAAATACATTTACAGATCTCTTTTCACAGGCAAAACCTATAGTTTTCACAAAACTGGAAGCAGAGAGCTTTTATTATGTCTCTCAAACCAAGCGCAGTATGTGGTAATAGTGGTAGTTACCAATCCATATTTGTTGGATCAAATGCTATTGTGTCCTCTTGTCTCAATTCTGTGTGTGTGTGTGTGTGTGTGTGTGTGTGTGTGTGTGTGTGTGTGGTATCAGGCACTGAAGTCAGGAACCTGCACTTGCCAATTGTTTCAATTCTGATAGAGACCACACTTTAATCACTTTGAAAGAAACTGACGAACCCATTTCCCAGGTCAAAGGCAAAATGCAGTGCAGCATAGCCAATGAAAATGGACTGAGCTCTTTGACCAAAATATGTTCACTTATTATTAATATTCTTAGTCAATTGAGGGATAATAGAAAGGATAAATTTATCATTATGACATCAGATTATCCTGCTTTAAAGGTGCCACAGTGCCAAGAAGAGTGACTATTAATTATAAAGTCACTTGGTGCTGCTAATTAGTACCTTGAGCCAATTATGTGCTGTATAGCAATGAATGAAAACTTGAATACATGGTACCCCATAGATACATAGAAAATATAATTAATTTTGGTTATAAGTGCCATGACATGTTTTAAAGACAGATTCTGTACATTGCTTCATAAAATATGATAGGCAGATATTACTGAAGTTTCCAGATATCATACAACCTAGAAATGGTCCTATGTTTTTTTTTCTTTTTCTTTTTTCCTTTTTTTTTTTCTTCTTTTTTTTTTTTTTTTTTTTTTTTTTTTTTTTTTTTTTTTTTTTTTTTTTTTTTTTTTTTTTTTTTTTTTTTTTTTTTTTTTTTTTTTTTTTTTTTTTTTTTTTTTTTTTTTTTTTTTTTTTTTTTTTTTTTTTTTTTTTTTTTTTTTTTTTTTTTTTTTTTTTTTTTTT
>PVKA01006774.1:19874-81678 GCA_004027165.1 Ctenomys sociabilis | reverse complement strand
GCTGGGTGGGGGCGGGGCATTTCTGGATTTGATTCATTACTTCAGATGCTATGTATTCAAAATTTCTTTTTTTTATTTCAGGCATTAATTCTGGTCTGAGTTCCTCTATACTTTTCTGCTGTTATTTCTTTGCTTCTGCCTGTGTTAATTCATTCATTTCAGCTGAGCTAGTGTCCTCTGCACTTATTGGTGGAGTCGAGGTCTGATATTGCCTTTTGCTCCTTGTCTTTGTCACTTTGTATAGTACTGATCTCTGACCTTTGGTGTAGAGCTTTGGTGCAGTTGCGACCTTATCACATAATGAGATTTGGGTGCCAGTTCTATTAACTTTGAGATTGTGCAGTTATGCCTGGCTTGGATCTAGCTGTCGTGTTCAGTTCCTTTTTGCTGCAGCTCTTCTGGTACAACTGTGAGCCTGTGGTTCCCCTCTGTTGTGCCTGGTCCAGGAAGCACTGGGGAGCACAGAAGCTCACCCACACACTCTCAGCAGGCTGGGCTGGGGTGGTTTGGGTGGCAGGAGATTCAGAAAAATTCTCACTCACTGAACAGGCTTGGGGGCAGGGGCCCTGGGGAGTTGCTGGGCAAATCGGTCTGGGGTGTCTCAGGCTAACTGCTCACTTGTTCAGAGTTCTTGGGCATGGGGGCTTCGGATGATGCAGAGCTCGCTGAGAGAATCCAAAGTCTCTCCCACACACTCACCAGGCTTGCATGGATCCGGTGGCAGAAGATTTGGAAAAATTCTCACTCGTTCGGTGGGCTTGGGGGCAGGAGCCCATTTGCCTATTAAAACCTCAAGTTTTATTTATTTATTTTTGTATTCGGTACAGGATCTCACTATGCAGCTTGGACTTGTAGTGGTCTTCCTGTCTCAGCCTCTCCAGCGCTGGGATTATAGGCAAGTGCCATCGTGCCATTTTGGTGGAGGGAATGGCATGCCCAGGGTTCTGTTATCAGGGATACAACCCTGATACAGTCCAGACACAACTTGCTGGGCCGGTGCTTAGACCACCTAGACCTAAGTTTTTCTTTTCTATAACTGAGTAGCACACCATTATATAAAAATGCCACATCTTTCTTATACTTTCCTTAATTAACTGGCATTTGAGTTGTTTCTAAAATTTAACAATGACAAATGGGAAGATTAATGACAATATGTCTTTTACTGTAATAAGAGTTTTGCTTTTGTTTTTGTTTTTTAATTTGAACACATACCATACTTTGTAGACATAACACAGATGAGCTTCCCAAGATTGCAACAATAAACTGCATGAGCCGAGTGTCTTAAAACAATAGAGATCAAAAAGCCGGGCGTGGTGGCGCAGGCCTGTAATCCCAGCACTCGGGAGGCTGAGGCAGGAGGATTGTTGTGAGTTTGAGACCAGCCTGAGCTACAAAGTGAGCTAAGGCCAGCCTGAGCTGCATAGTGACACCCTGTCTCAAAAAAAAAAGATAAAAAAAAAAAAAAAACAATAGAGATCTATTCTCTCACAATTCTGGGGAGCAGAAGTCCGTAGTCAAAGTATCTAGAAGGCAGTATTGTCTCTCTGACCTCTAGAGGAGAACTGAGTCTTGGTCTCATCTAGCTTCTAGTTGTCAGCATTTCTTGATTTCTGGGCATATTGTCTCAACCTCTGCCTACATAACGACATTACCTTCTCCTCTTCTATGTTGTCTCCTTCTGCTTTTTCTTTTTCTTTTTTGTTTTTTAAAGAATACAAAATAGCAAAACAAAAAAAATTTTAAAGCATTAGAAGCAATACAAAATTTCATTAAACAAAGTGATAGGAATTCTGTTTTTAAACAAATTTTTCAGGTTTATATTTGGTAACCTAAACAACTAATTTGAAAATAACATCACATAATATAGCAATCATTGTTGAATTGCTTTTTCTTTATAAGAATATTTGTGGCCCCATATAGGGTTCCCATCCAGATTAATACAGACAGACCCAGCACAATATCCTCAAAGTAATCATACCTTTCACCATCTAAGGCAATATTCATTTTTTTGTCCATATATGATTGCCATAGCATCCCTTAACCCTACTTACCTTTGACAACAAACAATATAGAAATTCAATACATTCAGATGAATATAAGAAAAATGAGGGAGAAAGCAGGGAGATAAGAGAGTAATGGAGATGTAACTTTCATTAAAGAGACAAGAGGTGACCTTTGAGATAAAATGACAGACAGAAGGGACCTACTGAAGTAGATGAGAATAAAGTCTTTTAGGTAGAAGAAATAGGAAGGACAAAGGTCCTTATACTAGTTTTTATTTGAAGAGACCAGGATAGCAAAGAAGCTTACATTTTAGAATACAAGAGTGGTAGGGCACTGGCAGAATTTGGATTTGTTTCTTAGTAAAAAAGAACAAATGGACAAACAGTGAAATAACCATTGGTGGCTGAGATAAAGAATTTCCAGTTGAATCGACTTATATTACTAGGGTTGATGTGTGGAGAAGAGATGATAGAAAGAGGGCACTGAGTTAGCATGACCCATTTAGAAAGCTGTCTCAGTATTCTACATAGAAGCTAACTGTACCTAGAGCTAGAGTAGTGGTCATAGAAGTATTAAGAAATAATTTTACTTGAGATTTATTTTGAAGGTTGAGCCTATAGGATTTGTTGATCATATGAGTATAGGAGAGAGCAGTAAAGGATTCAAGGAAGAATCTAAGAGCTTTATATAATGTGAATATAAGGATAGGAGTCACACGCAACTGAGATTTGGAAGGTGGGGACAAGCAGAATAAGGAATCCAGAGTTCCATTTTGAAATATAAATGTTTTTTGAATATTCAAGTGGAAATAGCCTAATACAGTTGGACCAAGAAATCAAGAGATGAAGTCAGAACCCGTACACCTAGATGTGAATGGTGAGTGGTTGGTGTTTAAAATCACCAGGAAGTAAGTGTAGCTAACAGATCAAAAGTGAGTCCTGGAGCATTACAAAGTGAAAAGAAACAGGAGATATGGACAAACCAGGCAAAGGGCATATGGAGGGAGCCAGTGAAGAACTGGAACCATAAAAGTCTGCCAACTTGGAAATATAAATTAAAAGGTGATCTGTAAAGGGAGTAATCAGCTCTATCCAAAGCTGCTGATAGATCAAATAAGACTGAGATTTGGGGGAATCATTAAGGGTCTTGACAAGAGCAGTTGTGAGCAAAATTGCACTTGGCATAAGTTCAGAAGAGATTAAGAAATAAATGAAATGTGACAATTGATTTGGACAATTACTGCAATGAACTTTACTACTAAGGAAATTAAGCTACTGGATACACTATAACATAGTATCATGCTGAGAAAATGTTCCCATTGAGAGGCAAAAATTGATACTGCAGGCAAATAAATGAGTACACAAGCAAAGTCAATGAGTGGGTGAGAAGGGGCAGGATCCAGGACCTGAGAGGCTGACCAGCCTTGAATGGGAGCAGGGAGTCCTCCTTAAACCAGAAAGGGACTCAGAGTATATAGGTGCAGATGCATATCTGATAATGAGATGATTAACATGCTTTCTAGTGGCTTTCATTGTCCCTTGCAATTAGAAGTAGTCATCAGCTGTGAATGTAAGGGTTAGATAAGAGAATGGAAGGATTGAGAAAGCATAGAATATCACTCAGAGACTAAATTGTCAAGGGCTGTGGTAAATCATCTAATGAACAGCACTGTTCCATTGAAATATAATGTGTCCTATATGTGAAATGTAAAATTTTCTAGGAGGTACAGAGAAAATAAAAGGAACTTGGTATCATTAATTTCAATGACATTTTATTTACACCAATGTATTCAAAAGTATTTCTCTCACATGTAAACTGTATTAAAAATATTTAGATATTTTAAGTTCTTTTTCTTTTAGTACTAAATTTTCAAAAGCCAATGCGCATTTTACATTTTAAGCACATCTCAGTTCATACAAGCTACATTTCAAGTGTCTAATAGTCACATGAGGCCAGTGGCTACCATATTGCACATCCCAAGTCTAGGAAATAAAGTAGGGCTGATGGAGAACACGGAATATGCTGCAGAAAGGGATTGAGGGAATCGGTGGCATGTACAATGAAATGATTGTACAGATTGACTCTAGGACATAATACGCAAAATTAAAATGGGGTGAGGGCTGAGGAGATATAAAATGAAGGGAGGGCCAGTAGACTTTCAGTAAAATCAAAGAACTTTTAGAGCTGTAGATGCTATGCACCATATGAAGCGGTCTGGAAAAATTCTTGTGTTCACAATCTGTTCTTGGCAGACATACCAATAGCAGAGCTATGAAAAAGGTGCATAACACCAGAGGCAGTAGCTCAAAATGTGCTCTATGCAAGTTAAGATGAGGAAGATCTCACCTCTAGTGAGGACAGTCCAGAAGGGTTCATTCAAAGTAGCAGGTAAATCTGGCCTTGAAGAATGAAGAGAATTTTAATCATATGCAAGAGACATGGTTCAAAGTTAAGTGAAAGCATAAACAATGATAGAAAAGCCAAAATGTTCAATGTCTTGGGGCAAGAATAAAAAAATTTAAGATTGGTAGAAACAGCAATTACAGTGGGGCAGGCAGGCTCTGCATAGTGATAAGTCTTAAAGGAGAACATTAGATAAGTGGGGGAAAAGCCTCCTCAAAAAATAGTCATACCCCACCTTAAATAAAATGTCTACTAGAATTGAGAAAACGTATTTACCAAAGAATGTACCCAAGAAATAAATGCCTTCCTTTCTGCCCTCCAAGCCACACTATCACACGAGTTTAAAAAACTTTCCACCTTTCCTTCAGAATCTAGATTCATGTTTCTTGCATTCTTTTCTGTGGAAATAGACAGTTACATTGAAAGAGAAAATCTTTCACTCTCACGCCCTAGAAGAAAACATTTGGAACCAACTAGGAATGCAATAGGTGGGATTAAGAAGGCTTTAATTTCTATCAGCAAGATGGGAAGATAGCTTAGCAGTATAAGCATCTGCCTGCAAAGTGCAGAGTCCTGAATTCAGTCCCCAGTACAATCAATCAATCAATCAATCAATGTAAAGTAATAATTACTATCAGCACTTTTTAAAGATGGTGATGGACTCTCACCACATAGATCCAGTTTACAATGCTCTTAGAAAACAAGCTGAACTCATACACTGTAAAACCCTTTTTCTAATCCAGGTGCTATTTCTACTTAACTTCTAAGAGAGAATAAGCACTTGACCTTATTTTGCTTCTCATACAGTCATCATTGGACAAGAGGAAGCCTAAGTTTTTCTAAATATGTACAGACTGTTTTGCTTTTAAAAAAATTAAAAAGTCACTCTCATTTTCTTTTTCCAAACGTCAGTGTCTAAATGGTCAGGGAAACCTGCCAGTATGTCCACTCTCTTTTTTTTCCTCAAGAATATTCCACTTCAACCAGAATAGTTAGAAAACAATAAGAGCTGGATGTTTCCAGATTTTAATAATACTGTGCTTTGTATTTACAAGTCATGTAGCCTTGTATTTCAGAGTTCATCATTTTAAGATTACAAATCAGTATACAAAAGCACAAGATTTAGTACCAATGCTTCCTTCTCAATTATAAATTGTTAATGCCAAGATTGGAAGTCATATTTACTGTGCTGATTCATGTGGTCCTATATCTAAAAGTCATTCTCATAACCAAAAGTGAAGTATCCAGAAAGTAGAACATGTCCTATTTATTGAATCAAATGTCCTATTTATTCAAGATAATTTTAAGATCCATAGATCTTGATATAAATAACCCTAAACCTTATAGCATACATTAATATGAATATAGATTGTTATCATTCAATGAAGACTAATACATGAATAAGAGTATATAGATGTAATCCAATCAATTCCACAAAATAAAATATATTTCAACTGAAAAGACAGCAAGTAAGTCAACATACTTAAATGTAAACTGCAGATTTAAAAAGTTTTAACTAACATGCCATAACTGTGAAGGCTAGAGGTACCACTGATCAGACTGATACAAGTCTCCTTGTTGGGAATAAAAATGTCCTTTGTCTGATAACGTGGTTAGGAAGACAAGGAATCCAACTCTCTTAATATTAGCTGTGGCTTACGTCCTGATGTTTTAAACTCTCATGTGTCTGGGAGATTCTGTAAGATCTGTCTCAAGGAAGCACAGGCAACCATGTGGGCATCTGAAGGAAGATTAGCAAGTGACTGAATCAGCTTCTTGACTATTGTCTTCAAACACTGGTGGGCAGCATTCAAGTCTCTGTCAAACTGCTGTCCTTCGATCTGTAGAGCCAAATGACTGCAGATGTTTCTAAACTCAACACTGTCCTGAAATGAACATTAAATACAAATAGGAAATTAGATGATAGTAACATTGCAGTGCTTTGCTTACCCAGCTTCCAGAGATTTCTAAGAGAACCACCCTCTTCCATCCATAGCCCATATAATTTGACCAAAGCTGACTTTGGCCATCTCTCCTCTAACCAGTCCCATTAATTAGATCATCCCCACCCCAGCCCTGCGGACTTCCAGAAATAGAGAGTTGACCCAAGCTAAATACCAGTCCCACATGTGCTAGGCTGGGAAAAAGAAGCCCTCGTTAACTACAGATGTTAGAAAACACTATATGCAAAGAATCCAATGAGGATGGAGCTAACAGAGAACAAAGCAGAACCAAGTGGTTATAAGAGACTAACTCTAAATACCTTTCTCGAGATGTGAACAATATAACCCAGGATTTTCAGCTGAGTTAGTAAAAATCCCTTTTTTGCTTGAGCCAATTAGAATTGAGAGTCTATTATTTGCCCTTAAAAGAGTTGCTATCAATACACAAATAGCTTCTGTTCCTATCATTCTATATGTACTGTGTTCCAGATTCCAATAAAAAATTCATTATTAGTAAATATTGTTTCAAGAAGTGTCAAATGTAAATTTAGAAAGAATAGTTCCTGGGTGATTTAAAAGAATGAAATAATTTAACAGGTTTTTTAAAACTCCAAATGTTTCACATTCTAAAATCCACTGCAAATAAATAGTATACTCTAAAATTTCCACTTAGATAAAATGATAAATATATGATCTCTTTTAAATGCAAGAAAATAAGCTTCCTTTGGGGAACACAGCACATTTACTTTCCGCTAAAATCCCAAGTCACCAAATTCCTACAGTTCTAAATAAAACAGAATGAACATTCTTTCTGAGATTTCAAGAAAGTAAGAAAAATGCCACAATCTCCAGAAAGAAAGGAAAATCAGACTATTTTAGCTATCTAGCAGTACCATACAGAAAAGAAATTCTTTGTTATGCTAGATTTAGGACAGAAGGTAAAGTTCTGCCTGAGACTGTGTAACTGTGTATCTGTACTACACAATACAGATACTTTAAATTTGGTATCATTCACTATACTATATTTATATTCTTGGAACACCCATGCTATGAAATTAACTTGACAATTTAAATTGGGCTAAAATCTATGGGCACACAGCAAAATCAAACAAAAGTCTAGTCCAGGGAATATATCCAAAACCAATGCCCTGTAAAAGTATTCCCATAAGCCTATGTCAAAGATGAACTCAAAATATGAAATTTAAAATACAATCTATCATGAGACAGCAGATGCAATGACTGGATAAGATGCCAAGAATTTATAAAAGACCATAAAATACATTTAAAATGATTAAAGATGTAAAAGGAAGAAGTTTAAAAGATTTTAAGGAAAAAAAAAAAAGACTTGAAAAGGAACCAAACACCACTTTTAAAAAATCACAACTATAGTGAAAAACTAAAACTCTATGAACAGTTTCAATCACCTCATTAGATTTGTCTTAAGTGAGGATTAGTAAGCTGGAAGAGAAATAGGAGAACATTACCCAGAATGAGAGATAAAAAGTTGGGAATGTAGGAGCTATGAAGAGGAAGTTAAGCACCTTGGATGACAGAATAAGAGAGTCAAATGACACATGTCCAAGAGAGAGAAAGGAGAGAGGTAATATTCAAAGTGAGTAATGGATGAAAGCTACCTAGAATTAGACTAAAGGGTGAATCCTTAGTTTCAGGAAGATAAATGAGCCTGGGAAAAGTAAGTTCAATGAGATTCAAACTAATTGAAAAAAGCTTTGGAAAAGAAGAACAAAAATTGAAACAAACAAATACAAAATGGGTGGGATGGTACCAGGAGTGCTGTACTACCCACCTACACACCCACCATTATTCTTGTTGTTGTTGTTGTTTTTGTTTTGAGACAAGGTCTGATCAAGTTGCCCAGTTGGGCAACTTCTAATTCTCCTACCTTGGCCTCTGTAACTGCTGGGATTGTGAGCATGCCTCACTTTGCCTGGCCAGAGGCAAAAGTACTCTTAAAAGTAACCAGAAAAAAAAGGGTCATACATGATGCAGAAAATGATGTCAGTTACCTGACTTCTCAATGTAACAACAAAAGACAGAAGAAAATGGAATAATGTATTGATATATAGTAGCTGTTAATCTAAAAAACATTTAAACGTGTTAATTTGTTATCTAAAACTCAGTGCAAAATACATGTAGTATCACTAAAAAGACAGAAGGAGTTTACTACTAATGAATGCCCACTGTTAGCCCTTTGCTCAGGATAATTCAGTAAAGGAAATCCAACTCAGGAGGGAAAAATTGAATGCAAGAAGCAAGGGTGAGTAATGAACTTACATACATGATGCAACTTTAAAGAATTTTTTACAACAAAAATAAGGGCTTACAAAAGCAAAATAATAATAAAATACAAATGATACTTAACATATACATTGGAACAGCATCCTAAGTAGTTAATCTAAGAAATATTCAGGGGCCAGAGAGATGGCTCAGTGGAATAAGCACTTCCCTGGCAAGGGCAAGGGCAAGGGCCTGAGTTCAATCCCCAGTTCCACCAAAAAAAAAAAAAAAAGGTAAAAACTATCCTGATAAAGAAGGGAAAAGCAGTGCATTTCAGACTTGGAAAGTATATTGTGATGAATATACAGATTATCATTAAAAGTAGAGATATGAAATAATACATAAACACATAAAACCTTAAACCAGCAGAAGAAAATTGTATATTAAAATTTGTTGATCCTAGTTAGAGAAGGTGAAAATGCAGATATGATGGCATAAATACAAAGCAAAATAAACAGAAAGTACTAAATAAGATAGTGAATCTGTCAATTAGCACAGTAAGTTCAAACTGATAAACTCATCTTTTGAAGGACAGTGCTTACCAGACTTGATTTCTGAACCTCTACCTATATGCTGTGGACCAACAACATATTTAATACTAAAAACCACATAAAGGTTGGAAGTAAATGGATAGTAATATAAAAGAAGAGGGGGAAAAAGCAAAGGGAAGGAAATATATGACAGAAAAAAATCATTTTAGGGATAAAATAAACCTGGCAACTTTAATATATGCTCACTCCACAAACATAAATGCTTATTTTAAGCATTCTCCGTAATGCTTTCTCCGTAACTCATGAATCAAATAAGAAAACAATCAACATGTACAGAAAACACTGAGTAGAATTTTGAGCCAATACAAAAAAGCTAAGAATTCAATTCAATAGGTTAGGGGAAGAAAAATGAATAATCCTGAAGAAAAGGAAAGGAAGTACTAAAAACTGAGGCAACTTTTGATTAAGGACTATGGTTTTCTTCCTCATTTTGTATAGAAAGAGACACTATTTCCTCCCAAGAAAACCTCTGTCACTTGGGTAATAAAGATTTAAGCTTCTTTTTTTAAGATCTAAGTTTCTGAAGAAGTGCTTGACAACATTCCTCAAGAATCAAAGCAAATATCCATTTCAAATATTCAAACAAAAGTAGCAGGAGCCCGCTGCAAGCCAGAACCTGGGGTAGCAAACAAACACATGGCAGCTTCTGTCCTCAAGTATTCCCAGGCATGGAACTTGGGTCTTTTTCCCTTTAAAACATTCTTACTTCCTACTTTTATGTGTTTCTCACTTCTGTTCAGATGTCAAGGGGATCCTCAGATAATCTGTCCCTCAGTTTATGGTATAATCTCTGCTGCTGAAGCATATTTCTCGGGAATGAGAAAATAGGAGGAAAAACTACTGTGGACAATTTCCCCTGAATCTACATCAAGGGTAATTGTATACTTGCTTTCTATAAGTAATCCGACTCTGCGTACAAAGTGGAAGGATCAAAGACAACATGCAAAGGGGCATTCAGAATAGACTGAGCCACCACGACCTGTGCAGACGTGTGCCTATTGGCCAGTCTGCCGCAGCATTCATCACCTCGTGGAGATTAAAATGCCTTTAAAAATACAGCTGAGTGCCTAAAATCTGAAGTCAATTTCACATTTACTGTAATGAATCAAAGAAGGTATCATTTGGGAAAATTACATGTGTAATAAAATTCGACTGCTTGGCTGTACTAGTCTCTGAGGTCCTGGGCAAACTTCAGTTCTCTGGCGAGCTCTGCAAAGTCTCTTTATTTTACTATTCTAGTACAGTATTTCCTTCTAATCCTTTCTCAAATATATTAACAGTCAAAGAAAACAAATTAATAGGAATAGGCTTTCCATGGGACTCTTAAGCCAGGGGAGGGAAAAGTAAAACAAGTGATTGCTTCTCTTCCTTTCTAGAAGGTCCGAAGGCCAACCATAAATACAATAATCATCACCTGCAACAAAACTTCTGCTACTTTTGCTGTAGAAGGTGAGAGTCATAATCATGGTATTAAGACAAGAGCCTATTTAGTGGGTTGCAGACTTTTAGTAGAAACTTACATGATCAGTATTGATGATGATTTCACTTAACAGTATTTCCATTCACTAACAGAGCATATCCTCCCACCAGTTTATATTTAGTAAGTCCCAGATACTCCCAGAAATGATGTAATATCCTACACTGCACTTTGCTAGAATTAGAACAATATGGCTGAGCAATCTAAAGCAGGTTTTAAGACTTCTAAAGCATTGTGCAATTTCAGGTTTTCAGTATGAAATATATTGATTGCTGCAATGTCCCAAATTGATGGCTAACATTTACGTTTCCAGGTGAGCTGAGATTCTCTCCTATGACTCCACTGATCTACCAGGATGATGGCCTTGGACTGTTTAATTTAGTTAATAAGTTAATTAAATTTATTTCACATGTGTGTCAAGCCTCTCCTATATAACTTACTACAAAGGATTAAAAAGCATTTAGACATGATTGTTGATGTCTAAAGAGCTTATAACCCAGTACAGGAAATGAGACACATGGATCATACATCTAAATGTGCAATGAAATATGAGGGGTACACAAAAACCCCCAAAACTCCACCCTATGGAAAACAGGTAGTTACACACTCACAGTTTCAGCATAGCACAGGGTTCCTCCAAATCTGATGTGTGAGCTAGACCTGGAATTAACCTATTTCACCACTCAACTGGTCATCTAAGACCCATCCCAAATTACAGACTGAGTCCTAATGAGCTGTAGAACAGAGCCTACCATCCAGTGTGGGAGAAAAAATTACCAAGCTGTAGATACTGGGTGGGGAGAGCTGGGGCTCCATGGGAGCAAGCAACTCACCCTGAGGCTAGAATGAAGCATTTCGTGCTTCTTGCTCGGCTACCTTCACACTGGTTCTCTTAAGGCTGAATGGTAAGAGCACTACAAATCTCAGAGACTGAACCCACAATGAAGACTGGTCTGCTGGTCTGTGTGTCTTTCCTGAAATGTAATTGAGCAGCCTTGGCTGTATGAAATCTGTTCAAGGCAAGGAATCTTCTACACCTTCTATAAATCAATCTTTAGCCAATCAAAGACATCTCAGTTAGAGCCCTGTCTCTTTTGCTCTGTTCTTTCCTATTCAGTGTAAGAGAGATCTCTAGGGACAATGCCATCCTTTTGATTTCCTGCATTATGCACTATGTTTATTAGGAAAGTACATATATAGAACCCTTCAATGACTAAAACAATATTGAAACTTTAAAAACACTTTAAAATAAGTTCTTTGCCCCTGAAGATCCCCACTCCACTCACCCCCCAAGAAGGAAAAGTTAGCCCTTTTTAAAACTTCTTGTTGAAAATAAACATTCCTATCAGAGCTGAAAGCTTGAAGACAAAAGTCATCTGGCAGCAGGAGTCGGTTTCAAAGCTTGCCTCCTGAAAGTACAGTGTATAACTCAGTCAAACATGCAATATGACTTTATATGCTCTAAAATGTAATGTTTAAACAACTCACAAACTATTGGACTTTTGTTTGCTTTTTATTCTTGTATTTTTTGTGCCTATCAATCAACTTCAAAATCACTTCTGGGTTTACATAAATCATTAGTTCATGATCAATCATCCATTCATTGGCTTTAAAGTAAATTCACTTTTTTAAAAAGTCACATCTCCAGTTACATTCTCTGACAATGGCTTCACAAGCTTGCTTCTTTTTACATTTTTCCCTCCAGCTCTCCATGAAGACTTCTGCAGAGAGGAAGGAAGGGAAGAAGGATGAGAAAGAGAAAAGAGGCCAATAATGAAAAAAAAAAGCAGAAAGAGAAAAGCAAGCTTTGGTCTGTTTATGGGGTGGGGCCTGATATTAATAAACTTCTTACTGGCCAGCAGATTACTCTTCACTTTTATTCCAGGGCTGTATCTGACAAAGGAGCACAAACCCCTTTCCCAGACCCACTAGGATTCTTTACCTGAGAGATGTGTGTAAAGTGGGAATGATGCTTATGTTTTACAGAGAGGTTATGAAAAACGTACTATCATAAACTAGGAATTGTCCCCATTTCATTTGGTTTGTCAGCATCTGGCTTTGGCCTACCAATTTACAGGGCTCAGAGTAATCAGCAGTTGCCTGAACCCAAGGTCAATCTCAAATAGATATGTAACTGTGTATTAATAAAACACCCAATGAAGAACCAAAGTATTTGCCAGTCACCATAAAAAGTCTATCATCCACAGGAAATTAAACATTTTTACTTGTGGTGGACTCAGAATAAATGCTCGCAAATAACTAAGCTTCCTTATGCATTTGCTTTGGGTATGGCACCATTTTCAGTCGAAAAATCCACTGAAAAGCTTTTTGTGAAGAGCACAAACACTTGATTCAGGGATGCTAACAAGACAGACCCAATAGCTAAACTAAACTAAAATCTTCTAAAGTAAAATGTTGCAGCATTTCTATCAAGTTGCCAAGTGTAAGTAGCTTTGTCTTAGGGCTTTCCTAAAATTTCCTTCCCACAATTTTCATTTCAGAAAACTTGAGTATCCTGACTTTCATGTCATTCACATCATAGGATGTTACAAAATTATAGAGCCACCACCATATCTATGTGCGGAGTTGGGAGTGTAGCAGACAACAGAAAGTCTATGGCAAGTCACTGGACCATGTAAGCATAGTTTTTTCTCTGACTGTAGATACTCATAAATAACCAATATTTATGTCTCACATACCATATTGGTAATTTTGGAAGACATGATCCCCATATTTATAAAAACTAGCTTCACTAATGTTAACAGAGAAAATAAGACCCTCATTCTCACTATTTTCTCCTGAACAACAACACTTGTAGTTTACAAAGAGCATTAGAAATGACTGTGATGTCAGTGCCAGCAGTTTTATGACTTCTACTCTTGCTCCACAGAATGAGAAAAACAGACCTGACAACTGAATGTGACAGAAGCATTGCTACCAGAATAAGCTAAATGGGTGAGCTCACAGACAAGTTTAATCCACAAGGGGCAAAAAATTCTTCTGCCTCGGAAAGGTGGTATCAGTCATTATGTCTGCGCAATTCATTTCTTTTAGTTCTCAAGAGAAGATCAACCAAACTCAAGCAGAGCAATTGTATAGTTGGCTTGGCTAATGGTCCCTATGTAAATTGGTCATTTTCAGTGATTCAAAAAATCCTAAATGGGTTTCCTTCTAGTGTCCTTCACCCTTCTGTGCCCCCTTTTGGAGCAAATATTACTAGCTTAATGATGACTTCCTGAGTTTGTCACTATGTAAGGTATCTACTATAAGAGGAGACATACAGATCACCCAGTGTTAGGAATCGAATTATGTCTGGCTTACCCCAGAAGGTCCTGTGTTGAAACTGTAATCCCCCATGTGACTATCTTGGGATATAGGGCCTTTAGGGAGATGAGGAAAAGATATGTCCTGTCATGGACCTTAATCTTGTATAAGAGGGGACACCAGAGAGCTCTCTGCATAGGCCCAATAAAAGGCCATGGGAGAAAAGGAAGAAAGTGGCTACCTGTAAACTAGAAGGAGGCCCTGATGAGAAACCAAATTTGTCAGCACTTTGAACTTGGGCTTCTAGCCTCTAGAACAGAAAAAAACATATTTATTGTCTAAGACACTCGATGTACGATGTTTCATCATAGCAGTGAAGTTAGTACACCAGCTTATGATGTAACACAACCAAAGAGACCAGCTGCTAGAGAGGTCTCCACATGCTCTAGGTGATACACTAGAGTCATTTCCATGAGTAGACATCCTCCTGAAACCATTCTCTTGAAGAAAACCATCTTGCATGTTAAGATTAAACTATAGAAAATACCCAAATCATTTTAATTAACATTGTTAATGAAGCTAAGCATATATAATCATCCCAGAGAAAGACAGAATGCTGTCTCATGTTTAAATGCTTCGTGATCATTAATTTATCCACCAAGTGTTGCCTTTCCCCCAGTAGCACACCGCATAGATTCACAGATGCTGGCTGCTCCCTGCTCCTCTCTCTTCTGAAAACACTGGCTATTCTAAGTAGACCTGAAATACATCACTGTACTGTAGGTGGACAGCAGACTCCAGCAGGAGAATTACCAAGGGGCCCTATCATTATGAGCTCCTTCGATGCTTCTAGAAAGTGGCAACAATACATTCAGAAGTTAGAAGAACTTGTGTAAGACATAAAAGGAAAGGACTATAATTCAAGGACATGAGTGGGTAAGGAGAGCTTTAAGACTTCTTATGGTCTGAGCTGAATCATAAAACATGCAGTGGTGCCCTTTTACTTTCCCACTTCTATTTACCTGTGTTCATCCATGGCCTGAAGCTATGTCCACTGTCCAGAAATAAACAATTCATAAGATTTAAACTGTGTATGGTTCTGAGTCATGTGATAAAATCTTGCACTCTCAATTACACCCTATTCAGGATGTGAATCACTTCTTTGTCCAGTAGTTCATGCTACACATCATTTATCTTCTGCTAGTCACTTAGAAGCCCTCTTGGTTATCAGGTTGGCTGCCAAAGTAAAGCAGTGCTTGTGTTCACAAAGACCTCCTCTGTACCAAAGTAGAATACCACAATGCCTACATCATTCATCTCACTTCATTTCATCGTATAGACAGTGAATCACTTCACATTAGCACAATAAAGGTGAGCACAACACAACTGCATGTTTTGAGAGTAAGAAAAGCCACAGTCACATAAATTTTATTAGAGTATATTGTTATACTTGTCTATTTTATTATTAGTATTAATGAATCTCTTTCTGCACCTAATTTATAAGCTAAATCTTATCTCTGGTAAGCATGCATAGAAATAAGCAGAGTTTATACAGTTGTACCTCAGTTCATGTGCTTAATCTCTTCCATGATTCTGGTTGCAGAATTCATTCCACAATGCTGTTGACACCTGAACTGGGTGAACCAAGGTACCATTGTATAGGGTTTAGTAGTGTCCTCAGCTATCCATTGGGGGTCTTGGAACATGTCTCCCAAG
Organism: Ctenomys sociabilis; assembly: GCA_004027165.1. NCBI lineage: Eukaryota > Metazoa > Chordata > Mammalia > Rodentia > Ctenomyidae > Ctenomys > Ctenomys sociabilis. The sequence goes on along the minus strand of PVKA01006774.1, from coordinate 66,022 downwards.
GATAGAGGAGGATTACTGCATAAATAGAGAGGAAAGGATTGACAGACAAGTGTCTGGAAATAAGAAGGATTTGCTTACCTGCCTGTAGAAAGAATGTACACAGGGGACATTTATCATTAATTTACTTAAGAATAATTATGAATGGAAACTTCAGGGGAAGGGGAAGACAATTTGTGTCAGATGGGCTCAATTTTTTTCACAAAAGAAATGAGAAGTTGAGATTTAGATGAAGAAAGCCAAAAGGAGGATAGAAAGTGTTTACAACCAAAGAATCAATTAGAACTGATTAAACAGATCACCAAACACAAGCGACTGCTGCATTAAGCTCTAACCACCTAGGTTCAGCTGTAATAAATACTAGAAAACTGCCTCTGAGACAGAGATCCTCCACAGAGTTGAGTCAGGTCCTTAGGCAGTGGTTTTTTGATCTGACTAGAACTGAAGCCTTGCTTTCTGCAAGTTATCTGGGCTCCTGTGTTTTATCTACCCTGGACTTGCAGGATAATCCAATGTTCTTAGCATGCCCTGCAAGCCTTTCCCCATTTGCCCTTAATTCTCCAGGACCATTTTTGTTACTTGCTCTACTGAACAAATTACACTACATTCAGAGCCCCAGGTCATGTCAATGCCCTGAAACCTTAGATCATAATTATGAACTGTCATTTTCCTTTAATGTCTTTGAAGGAAATGTCATTCTTCTTTAATGTCTGGAGAGCAAATGTACACTTTTTAAAAGGCTGCTTCCTCCAAGAAGCCATCTGAATTCACCTGAGTTTAAAACTTCATTCACTCTCCTTTTTTCAATGGATCTATGCTCCATATATACTCCTAACTGTACACAGCTCCATATTTCATCAATCCTAAGATGCACATTTTCTCACATTTTAAAACAAATATGAAATTAGGATGTAATTTATAATCACCAGTGAGCCATAGTTTAATGGACAGTGCTTTTTAAGGGTCTTGGCAGAAACAACAAAATTCATCCTACCCTGAACATTAATGGAAAAATGTAATATCGTTTGTTAAATTCCTAAGGTAACTGTAATGATGCTTCTCATCTGGACATGGTCTCAGTCTTGGCTTCTGGCTCCACCACTACCCCTGTTTAGCAATGTCTGGAGACATTTCTGGTTGTATCACCTTGGAGTGGGAAAATAGTGGCTGGTACCCAAAGGCCCAAGGCCAGGGATACTGCTAAGCATTCTACATACAGTACAATAAAGATTTGCCCAGCACAAAATGTCAGTGATGCCCAGAAACCTATTGTACACATACAATATTTATTTGGGTGCATAATATGCTTTATTATGCCTGGTTTTAAATATACCTTTCACAGTGTGTAGTGAAACTAGTATATAATAATTTTCCCGAACCTTGATGTGACGATCAAGAACAGTGACTCTTCAGAAGTGCTCCAAACCTTCCCCTAGACTGTTCCCCCTACCCCACGGCTTCCTTCTCTAAAATAGATGAATGCAGCGATGTTTCAGGTCAGAATTTAAAAGCCGGAAGGTCTGAAAGAGATTTGAGACCTTAAACCAGTTACACTGGTTAGTGGCAAGGGCAAGATTAGCCCTTAGATTTCCCACTCCTGGGACTCTACTCAGCTCTCCTTCCTGGCTAACACCATGAGGTACCCAAGAGGAACTGGGTGACTTAGCAGGAGTTCCTATTAGTATTCACACTTCAACACCTGAGCTCCACCCTTCCTTCAGCTGACTGAGAATTTAGGTTGACTCTGTAAGATTCCTGCGCTCTCTGGAGAACTAGATTTATGCAGAAAGAATTGATTCATAAAAATGAAGGAATGTTAAATAAACCTAAATGATTTCATCATGCAAAAGACAAAAGTGCCTTAAAAAGTACACTCAAGGCTCTGAAGGAAAGGTTTTTCGCTTGGAATGAGGGTCCAGGGAGCTCCCTTCATCCCTAGAAGTCACACGTGTGGAAAGGCCCTTTAGCTGCAGCAGCAAGCTGACTTCTGCAAGAGGAAGTAGCTCCAAAGGAAGGCTTTGACAAGGCCTCTCCTGAGTCCGGATTCTGGAAGCAGGAGGGCTCCGATAGGTCTCCAGCTCTGAGCCCCAGCTGCCCTGCTGAGCCCCTAAAGTGTCTCTCCTCCTCCTTCTCCTTGGGTGGAATCACCGTGGGTAGCCCCCTTAGGACCTCCGCAGCCCCACCCCATTTCCATCCTGCCCATGCAGTTCCGCCCTGCGTGCCCACAGGGACAGGGAGGGGGAGGGGGGCTCAACTCACCTTCAGGTGGACGGGAAAGGACCGCTCCTGTTGGAGAGGCCCCAGCAGCGTCTGCTCCACGCTGACCAGCTCCGAAGTCGAGTCCACCACGCGGGCCAGTGCGCTGCGCATCGCCGTACGCGCCAGGGTGCAGGGCCCACGGTCCCGGGGAAAGGGCAAGAGCTCCGCACCGCCCTCGGCGCCCCGCACCCCCTCCACTTCGGGGCAGCACGCCTGTTCCTGAGCGCCCCCGTTCATGTCTCCCATATCTCTGCCCCTCTCCTCGCGTTCTGGCTGCCGCAGGGCCCACATAGGACCTGAGCTACTAGGTGCAGCGGTGGGCACGTGGTCCGTGTCTCGCAGGCTCCCCGGGGCTCCTGGACCGTCGCCCCAGCCCCACTCCTGCTGCAGCAGCTGCAGGGTCTGTAGAGCCACCAATTGGTGGCTGATGGAGGCCACTAAGGGTGCAGGGCTGGTCATCGCCTGGGTTGGCGGCTCAACACGCTCGGCAAGCAGGTGGATCAGGAGAAGGGAGGCGGGGGCTTTTGGGGGTCGCCAGGGTTACATTTCCTAACTTGCGGCTACAGCGCCTCCGCGTTTTTCCGTATGTGTGGCGAGCCCCGCCTCCAGCCCGCAGTCAGTGACCCGCACTGTCCCCTTCATTTGTTTCAAGTTCGAATAGGCTTGTTCTGACCCAAAGCTGCCTGGAGAGCTGCTTGGTGTGCATTTGAATATCAGCCAAATGCTGAGCGCTGATCTTCCTTCTCTCTGGGGCTTTGCTAGGAAAGCAAGCGTGCTGCTTTGTGCCGACATATCCATCAGCAGGATTTCCCCGCCCCTTTCCCCTTTGAAGGATGTTTATGCCTAGGTTAGGGGTTGACAGGCTCTCTTGGGAGCAAAAGTGCAAAGAACCTGAAACACTGGAAGAGAGAAAACAGTGCCCAACTCTCTTCCCTCTCCTTTCTAACTCTAGGGGTGATTTCAGGAACTTTCTGGAATAGTCTTAGGCCTTACATCCCTGCCCACAAAAGAAGGTGGACTTGCATGTTTCAGAATTCTGCCTTTTGAGCTTTGTGACCTGCCCTGCGGCACCTGTAGCCTGGCATCATTTCAAGGAAGGCGTGTCCTGCCACTGAAGCACAAGTGAGGAGTTCCATGGTTTTGTGTGAAACTCCGGAAGAACTCTGACAGCAACATTGAAACTAGATCCTTTTATGAGCCGTGAACCCAGGGACAACTATACAAATAGCTGCTGTTTTTAATTAAACCTAACATGGCTACTTCCTTAACTTGGGAGGAAGGACTGGCAATTTTACATTTTGATAGGTTAGAAACCATCACTGTACATTTGTGCTTAAGAAAAGAAAACATCTGAGGTGTGTAGGGTATAGTATAAACTGTGCCATCATTGTTTCTGCTTTCCCTCTACAAGGAAAACCATTTAATAAAGTAGAGATCAGGACTCAGAAAGCAGGTGTGTGACAAAGGGGTAGTTCTTGGCAGACTGGAGGGCAGATTTTATTCTCCCTTTTGAAGCCAGAGTCGGTTAGATCTGGAAACAACTTTCCATGGAGCAAGCCACTCCAGTGTGTCCAGAAAGGCAGAATGAAAATCCTAAAAGACAGCAGAAGAGATGTAGGTCCACTAAGATTTCTTTAGCTCTGGAATGGTATGACCCCATATAATTCTACCCACCTTCCAGCAAAGGTTCCTTCTTCTCAATGTTTTCTTTGCCTACGAAAACAAATCTGGATGCCAAGACAAAGAAAACCTTCCTTAAGCAAAAATGAGTATGTTCACACTAATTATAACTAAGTAAAAGTGCATGTCTCTGCATTGACAAAGAGGAAATTACTTTGGAGGGAAGTAAATAGTTTAATGTTGATTAGATTCTCTTGCTATGAAGTTACTTAAGTTCATAAAAATACAGCAATTCTTTCTATTTATTTATTTTTTAATCCTCAAATGTTTGAGTATATTAGGCACAGCAGAGACTAACTGGGAATAGCAAAAACTAACCCCTAATTTTCACAAAACATATCAGATCTCCAGGGCTGCTGCTCTTTCCAGACACACAGGAAATCCAGTTTCACGGGCTAACCCTTCCACTATCAGATGGCTGATTGCAAAACTTTCTTGACAGGTAGAATTCTAGCCAAGAGAAAAACTGAAATCACCAGACAGAGCCTGACCCAAGACCTCTCTTCTACATAGCAGGCCGCTTCTGAGAGCCATGAAACCAACCAAGTTTCATGGTTTATGAGAGCTGAGGGCCAGAACACAATGGAGCTTGTAGGAAGACAGATGCTGGTTAAACAGTGACCTTGTTCCAGTTCCTTAGGGGCCTCTGGATCACCTAACAATCCCACACTTTATCTACCTTGGCCATGGGTCACACTCTCCTTTGCTGTGATCTCAAAATGTCTCATGGCCCAAAGCCAGCAATGAGACTCCTGAATGAGGAAAAGTTATCATATGCTCCTGAGATGAGATAGTAGAGTAACATCTCTGTCATTAACCCTAAACACCTTCAAAGTTACATGCACATAGCTACCAGACCAAGAAACAACTTAGACACTTCCTATCTCCTCACAATGTGAGGCCCCTGTACGATACAAGGCTCGTTCCAAAGAACCAAGAGCAGGACACCTGCTTTATTTTCTATGCAGCATCTATTTCACTATTTTGTGAAGACCATACTACCATATTTCAGAGGTTATTCTTGTTCCTCCACTCTTAGTCCAAGAACTCAAATGAGATAAATCCACGCCGCTACAGAAGGGAGGAATCCTCCAGGCTGAGCCATCACAATCCCACAGCTTTCAGCTGAACATATTGTCAAAGAAAAAGTAATGGGACTCAAGAGTGTAAACAGAGAACAAACTAGAAAACAGATTGAACTTCCATTAACAAGAAAACTCAACATAATATGGTTTATTCAGTAAGATTAATTATTGTCCTATATCACAAAACATCTGAAGACAGGGTGATTCTATTGTTGATTAAAACTATAGTTCAAGGATGTCATCAAAACCCTGATTCTTTCCATCTTTCTGCTCTGCCATCCCCAACACATTACCATGGTTCTTGGTACTTGGTCCTAGTTCCCCCAAACTCCTAGATAGCTGCAGTAGCTGTTGGTATCATGGCTAAACAGTTTCTCTTTAATGCTCCTTCTTAAGAGCAAGGAGATAGTTCCTAAAGCCTTTAACATACTTCCTTTCACCTTTCCTTAATAAAAATCCTGTCACTTAACTTTTTAGTTGTTGTTGTAATCTATTACATTTAAGAGGAAAGGAATCACCCTATGAGTCTTAAGTGAACAAGAATTTAGTGCAGAAACTGGGCCTAAGTTTAGCCTCCTGTGAAGCACATGGTTGCAGAAAGGAAGGAAAATTATTTCATGTAGTCTTGATTTTATTTCCAGGCAACATCAATGGCAACAGAGTACACTGAGGCTTTTGCAAGAACTTGATGAAAAAACACACAAAATTTCCATGGCTGCATTTTTTTCTACATAGACAGGAAATCTAGATTAACCTTTCATTATTGAGGCACTGGATGAAAGCACTTTATAGTGAAACAGAAATTGCAGGTTTTGCAGCCTATCCACTTTAGTCCTATCTTTGGAATATATTCTACTAAAAGTAAGCTAAATGATGCCTGTAAATGAACAAATACTGAAAAAAAAGTCAATACTTCTTCAGAAAGAATGCACTATTAGAGCCAGACAAGTGGACAACTCCTCTTTTGAGCTTTTCAATGATACAAGCTAATAGTCCTTTTGCTTGAGCTTCTTTGGGCTGGGCTTCCTGCCTCTTACAGCAGAAAGAATCACAACTGCAACAAACAGCATTATGTGTTACAGGAAAAGGTAGTATTCTAACAAAGTGATCCTGTGGCTCCAAACACCCTTGGCAAAGCACAGCTAAAGGACCCTCCAAAGGAGTACTTCCAACAATGCTTTGCTATTCATAGGATGTTTAGTGTTTCAGTAATTTCAGGAAAAGCTCCTTGAGCAAGTCTGATTTTTCCTCATAGTTTTTGGGAGCACTTATATAACTTATATCCAGAATGAATTCCTGATAGTAAAGATAATCAAAAATGAATTTTAAAACAACATATAAGCCAATCATGTTGGTACAAACCTAGAATCCCGGCACTTGGGAGCTATAAGAGGAGTACTGGCAACATTCAAATCCTGGTGTGAGGGGGAAGATGGACAGAAAATTCAGTGAATTGAGGAACCATTTCACCTGTTAATGAGCAAGTTGGAGCATCCTTAGGTAAAGAAGTACTCTGGCACTTCCCTAGGTCCAAAGGTTCCTTTCACATGTAAACAAAAGATGCACGTTCCTGTGTGGCACCATCAAGAAGCTTGGCACGGTGAGACCAGGAGGGAACTGGCAGAAGGCACAGCATGTGGGACTTCCTCAAAGGACTTGGCATGGCTGGATGCATTTGAGTCCTGCTTATATTCTTTGGCACTTTTCTCCAAAAGGGGTCCAAGAGAATTCCAGAAATGGAGCTGTTAACCTTCAACGCACCCTGGTAAGGTTCATAGGTGGGGGCAAAACAAAAATGTCCAAAGAGAAGGAAGAGTTATTATTTTTGAATAAAAATTACAATTGAAGAGAAACAGATGCCAAAGAGATATCAAGATATGAAAATGTTCTGTAAAAGAGGAAACAACTGAACTAGGAGAAGGTAGGGCCCAAAGAAGAAAGAACAAAAAAGATCAAATTCCCTTTTTTAAACATGTAATTGTAGTGTTTGCATATGCCAAGGCATAAAAATGCACATGAAGTTTTAACTTTAGCCTAAACATTTGACTTTCAGAGAAAAAAAAAAATATGGTCCTGCCATGAAACCTCTAAACTGCCAAAAACAATTGTTTACACAAGACAGTGTGTTTTGAGGACATTGTATATGCACTGCCTTCCTGGACTCCAGTTAGCTGGTGAAGCTAAATCAGCTTGGTCACGTTAGTGAAGAAAAACAAAGAAGAGGGGTTAAAAATGGAAATGAGAAGAAAAAAATGTGAAGTCCCACCTGCCTATCCCTGACATAATCTGATGTACATTTGCCCTCTGTCATTCACCTCCATAATACAAAGTACATTTCTTTCTGGACATAGAAATAATCTCACTTAGGTTCATTTTATTAACATATCCAGAATGAATTCCTGATATTAAAAATAATCAAAAATGAATTTTAAAAGAACATATAAGCCAATCATGTTGGTACAAACCTAGAATCCCAGCACCTGGGAGCTACAGGAGGAGGATTACTGACAGCTCAAGGCCAGCGTGGGCTACATAGCAAGTTCAAGTCCAGCCTAATCTATAGCAAGACCCTGTTTTGAAAAAAGAGAAGAAAAGAAAGGAAAAAAGAAAGAAAAAGAAAGAAAGAAAGAAAGAAAGAAAGAAAGAAAGAAAGAAAGAAAGACAGAAAGAAAGAAAGAAAGAGAGAAAGAAAGAAAGAAAGGCAAGATAGCTCAGCAGACTAGGCACTTGCTTAGGTAAGCTCTGGGACAAGTGTTTAATCCCTGGAACCACATGCTGCACTAGCCCCGCCCCACTCCCAGGCATGCTGAGCCCACAATAGAGTCTAGGCATGGTGGTGCATACCTGTAATCCCAGCACTAGGGAGGCTGAAAACAGGAAGATTACTGCATAGTGAGACCATGAACAACAACAACAACAACAAAAAAAAAAACCCTAGAGCAAGAAAAACAGAAATATAGTAGCATATATGTATATATATATATATATATATATATATATATATATATATATATGTTGTTTTCTAATTAGTGAATCTTTTATAGAAGATTTATTTTGTAAATCTGAGATGAATACACACTTCTCAGAGGACGAAATTAAAGAAGCAAATAAATACATGAAAAATGCTCCACATCGCTAGCGATTCATGAAATGCAAATAAAAACAACACTGAGATACCATCTCACTCCAGCAAGAATGGCTATCATAAGGAAATCAACCAACAACAGATGCTGGAGAGGTTGTGGAGAAAAGGGAACACTTCTCCACTGCTGGTGGGAATGTAGACTGGTACAACCATTGTGGAGCTCAGTGTGGAGAATCCTCAAAAGAGTAGGACTAGAAATCCCATTCAAGCCGGCTATCCCCCTACTGGGAATTATCCCAAAGGATCTGAAAACATTGTATCATAGGCATATATGTATACCTATGTTTATAGCAGCACAATGTGTGATAGCAAAATCTTGGAAACAACCAAGATGTCCATCACATGAGGAATGGTTGAAAAAGATGTGGTATTTCTATATAATGGAGTATTACTCAGCTATTAAGAATGATAAGTATGAAGCATTTATACTGAAGTAGATGCCACTTGAACATATACTCATAAGTGGAATAAACCAGACACACATGTGTAAATATCATATAGTCTCCTAAGTATAAGAAGCGAAAAGCAGAAATACAAATGGAAACATACAACAACAACTAAAATCAATTGAGTCAGATAAGGCAAAGTGAATGGCACATGCTACAGGACACTAATCAGCTTTTCTTCTGGATGGTTAACAACCTAAGTTCACAGATCAAAGTTGGAGAAATAGAAGAGCCACAAGGCCAGCCAATATTTTGACCCTAGCCTTTCAAGGCCAGCGAAGACTCAGGACATAGGAGAACCTGTACTGCAACATCATGAAACTCAGTTGAGCTCCAGATTTTCTGAACAAGGAGATTATGGAGCCACAGAGGAAAGAGATTGAAGTTCTACAGTGTGCCTGGGGAGAGTCACATGAAGAGAAAACTTTCTCTCAGGCTCTCACAGAGAGAAAACTAGTCAAGCATTGGCAGTGACTCATCCACATGGATGACACAGACAAAGCATCTACAGAATAATGTACAGGACTACAAGATAAACCCTGAGGGGACTTCACTGACCACATAAGAAACATAAAGTACATGGGTTGGTATATATGTCTTGCTCTATCTAGGTCTTAACCATCCAGCAGAAAAGTATGAAAATGAAGTATACATCGCGGGGCCATAATATTAAGCTGAGATGTAAATGGCTATGGTCGACAACTTCTTTGAATAACTCACTATTGTTGTGGAATGCTGGACTGTGTTGGATTCTGTTGTTGATTTCAAGCACCTAAGTTAGTTGATTGACAATGGAATGCTCATCTTTGACAGGTGCAGACAAAGGAAGGGGTATAGAAAGAAAAAATATGATATGTGAGTATAGACAGTACAGTTGGGATAGATAGCACTGTGCTTCTACATAATCCTATAAGAGGTAAGATTTGCATTAATGGTGGTTGGACAGGACATTATATCAGCCTCTAGTATTATGGTCATCCACTAGGAAAATAATTATTGAATTTTTGATATAATTCAGGTATAAAAAATAAGATAAGTAAACAGCTACACTCTTAATTTACTGATAAGAGACATCTGCTATAATAATGTCTGTAAGTATAATATCATGTGTGCACCTTGTACGATACCAAAACATTATGAAAACAGTTTGCAATGTATTAATTTATCGAATATGTCTTGTTAAGGTGTTTTAAAACTGTCTGATTGATATTTGTACTTCAATAAAATAAAAAATAAATTAAAAAAATAATAAATAAAAAATAAAAATAAAATAAAATTCAGTAAAAAAAAAAAAAGAGTAAGAGAACAGCCACAAATTTTCATGCTGCCCACTCAACATTGCAATGAGGCAGGCTCAGTGGACTTGCCTCCTTTGCTAATTACAAAATGTAACTCATGAAGAAGCCTTTCCCTTAAGGGAAATATTAAAAGGATACTTGATATCCTACATTATTTTTGTGAAGTGTGTAGATACAGCTGATTATATAGAAATTGGCAAAAAAAGAAGGGGGGTAATAAAATTGTAGGAAGACAAAGCATGTGGGAATGTTGTGATAACTTTGCCAGCTAGAGTCTAGATTCTTTTCTTAGTGAGAAAAAGAAAATGTGGGGCTTGGAAGATAGTTCAAAAGAATAAGCACTTGCCTGACAAGCACAGGGTCCTGAGTTCAATCCCTGGTACTGAAAAAATAAGTAAATTAAAGGTGCCTCGTGAATATTTGGGGCCGGGAAGATAGCACAGTAGAATAAGCATTTGCTTGGCAAATACAAGGGCTTGAGTTCAATTCCTGGTTCTGAAAAAAAAAAAAAAAGAAGAAGAAGGAGAAGAAGGAGAAGGCAGGCAGAAAGAAGAAAGAAAAGAAAGAAAGAAAGAAAGAAAGAAAGAAAGAAAGAAAGAAAGAAAGAAAGAAAGAAAGAAAGAAAGAAAGAAAGAAAGAAAAGACCAGGATCTCATTTTTATGTTCTAATAAGGACCATTTTCTTGTGATAGAAATATATGCTTACTTGGGTAGACATATTTAACTTTAGGTGTTTTTTTGTTTGGTTGGTTGGTTTTTACATTGCATTTCTCATGCCTTGGCATACTTTATTTCTCTAAGAAATTCTTTTTTCCTGATTTCCTTTCTGCCAGACTTTATGGTTGAAAATACATTGGAGTTTTATCCATCCACCTTTATTAATTTTCTCATCGCTTATACCCAAAGTTAAAGGAGAAAACATTTATTTCAGCTCAGATTTTAAGGAGGTTTCAGTTCATAGTTGGCCACCTGCAAGGCAGGGTGGATTGGAAGAGGAGAAACAATTCATGGCAAGCAGAAGGCAGCAAGGTGTGAAAGCGGGAAGCAGTGAAGCAGCAGAACAGCAAACAAGGAAACAGCCCTGTTTCTGTCCTTTATATTGTATCCAGGTTACACACCCTTAGGTGGCACTCACACCAAGGATGGGTCTTCCCATTATCCACACCCAGAATTATGTCAAACCAACCACTGGACCAATTTAGTAATCATACAGACCTGCACTCAACATCACACACTTAATCCCCCACATCAACTATTCTAGGTTCAACAACCTTTGAAAAGTCTCACCTGTGATTTCATGAAGCACTGGGGGAGACACGAACAATAACACCATCTTCTCACCTTCCCTGGTGGTCCAGTGGTTAGGATTCAGCGCTCTCTCATAACACCGTCTTCTTAATTTCTCCCCTCTCCCTTCTCTTTCTTTTCTAGTGCTCCCTTTCCCATTGCATTTGCAGTTTAGAGGAGCGAGAAAGGCTAAGGGCACACAAGTTTTTCATTTAGCTTTTGTGATTGATGCAGTATGTTCCTGTGAAGGTCACAACCTCATAGTGGAAGCTTCAATAGCCTTCCCCATCTCCTTGACCTGAGTGTACCAAAGGAGAACTAAACCTGGACTAACGCCTGCCCACCTTGGCTCTCTGTGCTACAAAAACAAGAGAAGCCAACAGTTCTGCTTATTTTATTTGTTTAGTCATTTTAATCACTTTTGCTTCAAAATATTTTTTGAGAATGGTCTGAAGAGTTCAAATAAGGTAAAAGATACTTTAAAAATAAAGATGTCTTTAATAGCATGACTAAAGTGATCTTTTTTCCCTAGGGGGAAAATATCTAAACTATTCTTAAGCTTTTGTTTATATACAAATGCAATATTACATAGTTTAGCAAAAAGCATGTTTCTTTTTAAAATCTCATAATCTGTTTATCTACTGTTCTCTGGTTAATTAGTGAGTAGAATCTTAATTATGCTGAACCGACCATAAAACACAAATGGTCCATAGAAATGATCATATTTCAAGCTTTTATTCAAAAAGCCATATGTAAATTTTATTTGATCTGTACTTTTCATTTGAAAATTGAATCCACATTCAGAAGGACCTTTGATGTCTCTGTTCAAATAACTAAGCTTTCTTGGAAGCTTAACTCATACACTTTGATGGATCATTTCTAGATAATGGTAGTTAGTTTGTTAAAGAAGCGTGAAGGGTTATTAGTGTCCTACTCATTTTAGATAAATCCAGTACTTCATAAGTGTCAATTTTAATTCAGAATTCTATTTATCGTGTGTTATTTTTAAGGAAACTTGAGTAAATAGTTCAATGTCAGTTAAAACGTTTTACATATGATAGATTAAAGTCTGCTTTGAACTTCCTTATTTCACTTAACAAAATTTATGCTAGCCTTCAAATTACAACTTTTGCTTGGCTCCTTTAAGTTTCCATGCTGCTTTCAATTTCCAAATTTAACTTTCATAGGCACAGCAGTGTAATACAAAAGCTAACACACAGGGCTCTTTTGGGTGATGGAAACACCTGCCTGAGAGTACAAGAGAATCAACTGAAAACAATCTGAGTATACAAATGCCTACCTCAGTATATACAGTCAATATTCAAAATGATCAGCTTTTCTATATATCACAATAACCAGTGAGAAATGTTAGGAGGAAAATTGTCCAATTGGTTCACAATAACAAAAGCATCTGTAAAAATAATGAAATAAGCTAATAAGATGTCCTCAAGACCTACAACAAAATATATATAATAAAAAACTAAAATGTATTGAATCTATAAAAGGCCTAAATGTGTATAGATAATATATATAAGCAAAATGTACATATAGGCAATATATATTAAAAAGTATTTTTATATTTCAATTGAATAGTACAAATATCAAAAAGTTACCAATTTTCTCTAAATTCAGGTGATCGTCCCCAAACACATTTGCAAAAATATATATAATGAATGACTATAACGTACATAGAGTGACCATAAGTTTTTTAAATAACATAACATTTTTTAAAAATTTAATTTATTTTTTTAAATGTATTTGGTACAGGGTCTCACTACACAGCTTGGATTCATAGTGATCCTCCTGTTTTCAGCCTCCCCAGTGGTGGGATTCCAGGTGCCTGCGACCCTGCCTAAACTCAGTATGCCTGGGGGTGGAGCCAGCACCAAATGTGATATTGGGGATCAAACCCCAGTCCTTGCACTTGCCTAAGCATGCACTTAGTCTATTGACCTATCTAGCTGGCCCTGATGTGACATTTTTAATATAGAAAAAATCTGTAAAAGATATCAAAAGTTCAACAAACATCAAAAAACAACTTAGCCTCACTAATAACCAGAAAATGCAAATTGAATCAAGATGCAGTATGACCTTGCTCACTGGCTGAAATGATTGGTTAATATCCAATAGTGTCAGGTAATAGCAGGTTTGATACACTTTGGGTGGACATCTACAGAGTGAGTCTTTTGGGTGGATACCTTTTGTACTAAAGAATATGGACACATAAGCAGAATCTATCTACAGCATGTGTAATTTCTAAAAAAAGAAAAATGCAATTAACTGAAATCTCAGTCTACAGGGGAATGGAAAGATAATTGAAATAATAGCACGCCATGAAGCATATGTCCCTCTCAGAAGGAGTGCTTTTATGAAGATTAAGTAGGACTATAATAAGCATGAACAGCAGCAAGCCCCAAAAAAATTTACTCACCTGACAAATTTCACCACTGCCAATTCCCTAACCAATCACTGCTCTCAAGGCAGGACATAAAACTGAGTAAAGCAGACCAAATTCCTTCCTCATGAACTTTATATTCTAGAGTAAGTTGATGATAAATAAATAAAAAATAGAAGCTCGGTTGCCAATAAAGTAAGTCCTATGAAGAAAAATTAACCTAAGTGTGTGTTTTTTCCTTCATTGAGCTACAGGAGATAATTAAGTTAGAGAGGCTTAAATGCATAAGGATTTGTTTATCGTGTGTCATGGAGCTAGGGCATAGACCATCAAGGGATAAAGAAGCTTCTTCTAAGCTTTCCGTTATACCATCTTCACCACATGGCTTCAGTCCTTTTGTTTATATAACAATTACTACATCTCCATGCAAAAGAGTAGCATAGAGGCAGACAGAGAAAAAATGAAAACCTTAGATTTCTTTGTTATGTGTCATTAGACAGAATGCTATTATATGTATATCCTTATTTGAAAAGAAGTCTAGGAAGTTGCAGTATGTGACCTTGCCCGCATATGTCATGAAAAACATTGCTCAAGATGAGATGTAATTTAATTTGAGGAGCCCAGAGTGGCTGCCTTTACTCAGAGACTCCAGAAGACAGCAGCAGCCTCAGACTTCTGTAGTTGTTATTTGTAACTCAAGGAAGTAAGATATAAAAGAAAACATTTGTATAGGAGTTTTGTCAAGGAGCAGGGTAGGAACAGAATAGCTTGCTGTGTGACATATACCCATCTAATCCAGATGAGACTATTGAAAGCTGAGCGAACCCACTGGCCAAAACAAAAATTTTCTGAAAAGAACCTGCTTTTAAATCTGTTATTGTAAACCATACTGTAAATTTGACCGATTTATTCCAAGTCTCTAGAACTGTTATCCAACAAGCCCCTTCCTCTTTTGCATTCATTTCAAATACTCCTTACAGTTCCCCTGTTTTTTGTTTGATGATCTAGATTAGGCCATAAAGAGGAAGAGTACAGGGTATAGGGGTTGAGGGTCTGATGAAGGAAAGCCATCATGGCTTTCTCCAAGAATGGCTGTTGAAACATCATACAGAGCATTCTTGGGACTATAGGAAAGCAGAAACAAAGATTATTTTGACAGCTATAAGAATCCAAACATGAAAGACGAGACGAGAGAACCAATGTTTAGGATTTTGATAATAGATAATATCATCAAGGTGATCCAAAGTAATGTTGTAAGTCTCCCTTTGAAGTTTAAGAAGTTTGGCCTAAGTCCAGCCTCGGAGATTAGTAATATCTTTGCCCATATTTGTATGAAATGAACTTTGGAAAAGGTATTACACCTCCTTGAAAGATTCAAAATGCTTAGTATGAACAGGAGTAATATACATCGAATAATGCCCAACATCGCAACTAAGATGATGATATGTTTCTAGAGCTTACTGATGTTTGCTGAGCCAACTGACATCAGCCTCAAAGGTATAAAGGCTTTGTAGAATTTATTTATCAATATTATTTTGAGTCAATAATTCTGAGTTAGGGCCGGCCAGATAGCTTAGCAGACTTAGACAAGCACAGGGACCAGGGTTCAGTCTCTCTACCTCATGCCGCTCTAGCACTTACTCTACCTCTGGGCACACTGAGCCAGCTACAGAGCCTGGGCATGGTGGTGCACACCTGTAATCCCAGAGCTGGGGATGCTGAAAACAGGAAGATCACTATGAGTTCAAGATACATAGTGAGACCATGTATAAAATACATTAAAACAAGAAGGAGGAGGAGGAGAAGGAAGGAGAGGGAGAAAGGGAGGAAGAAGAAGAGGAAGTAGGAAGAAGGAAGAGGAGGAGGAGGAGGAGGAGAAGAATTCTGAGTTGAAATTTTGTAAAATTTTGGAAATCGCTATTTATAGTATGAGAAGTTATGGTTAAGTCAGCCACAGCAGTCACTACAGTAAAGGCCAGTGTATTAGCCACAATAATAGTTGGACTAAAAATTAGAAATTGATTTTGTCTGATGTGTTCAATCACTGAAATAATTTGTTCAAAGGTTGAATCTGCCACCCACTCTTGAGTGAGATTGGTGGGAAGCCATGCTTTACCTTATTGTCTTACTATCATTGTATAAGACTTTAGGAAGCTCATGATCTTTAGCATTATCTACATAATGAGGATGACTACAAATTATAGTACACTGTACTATAAATACAATGAAATATATATAAGAAAATATATAATTGCTGGCCTAGAAACATAATAGGTATACTGTATTTTGTCTAAAAGCCATAGAATATATAATAATTCCAATTATATTTTTTAAATTACACAAGAAGATATATGATTCTTAGGAAGGAACAGGTCACATGAATCTTCCCTTTAAATAATGTCTATAAAAACTGGATAAAATAAAATAAATTAAGCTGGTCTATCTTAGAAGGGATGAGAATTATGAGTTTGTGGCTTTTGGGTTTAAGAGCACTGCCCAATCTCTGGTATGACTAGAAAATTGTGGGAGAAACCACATCTTTACTAGTTAAAGGTACAAGAGACAAGAGTTGAGGGATGGAAATTTAAAGAGAAAATCCTAGCGGTGAAGGGGAAAAAAAGTAAAACATAAATTCTGAATATAAATTTTGCCTAGTAAACACCCAGGAGCTAAATTCCAACAGAGAAGATCCTAAGGGTCCAATGAGTAAATATGCAGAAGAAAACTACTCTTGAAAAACACATGGTCCAGATCCATGAGTTTGCTGCCATTTTCACCTTGCTTTCCAATTTCTAAGTATTTTTGTCAATTGTTGCATTTAGTTATGCACACTTATAAGTCATTTTGACATTTTGTTAGATAAATGCAGCACACTTGGTCACTGGCCCCATTACCCTCTCTTGTTCCTACTCTTTCCTCCAATTCCCTTTATTTTCTCAAAGTCTCATTTTCTTACATTTTTCTTTCTTTTTTTTCTCCCTAAATTTTCTCATCTGAAAGAAAAAATGCAATTTTTGACTTTATAAATCTGGCTTATTTTATTTAACATAATGACCTCCATTTCCATCCATTTTCTTGCAAATGAATGATTTCATTCTTTTTTTATAGCTCAGTAATGCTCTGTAGTGTATATATACTACATTTTTCTTTATCTATTCGTCTCTTGAAGGGCACATGGGCCTTCCTATAGCTTACTGACTGTGAGTTGTACTACAATAAACACAAGCATGCTGGTTTATTAACTTTGCCATCACTGAAACACAATACCTGACACAACTTAAAGAAGAACAAATTTAATTTGGCTCATGGTTGCAAAGGACTCACTTCATGATTTGTTTGTTCTAGGGTAGAAATGTCATGGGGGAGGGGCACAGGACCTGGTTGCCAGGAAGCAGAGTAGAGAGGACTCCAGGAACCATATGCAGTACCCAAATCACACCTCTGTGACCCACACAGAGATATCTAGAACCGTAGCAAAGCAATCATGAGCAAAATGAGCCAGAGATAGCCCAATTCCCAACTTCTTCTTTTTTTTTTTTTTTTTTTGTACCTGGGATTTAACTCGGGGCCTTGTGCTTGCCAGGCAGGTGCTTATGCCCGTGAGCTACATCCCCAGCTCCCCAATTCCCAATTTCAAAATGCACTACAAAGCTTTAGTGATCTAAATAGTACTGGTGCACAATAAACACGCAGAGCAGTGCAAGAAAATAGAAACAAACAACCCCACATAAATACAGACATCTCATTGCTTTAAAAAAAAAAAAAAAAAAAAGTTAAATACATTCTAGAACCATCAACAACTCAGACTAAAGAGAAATGAATCTTGATAGGCCTGAAGAATAAAAGACAGGGCCTGAAGTGTGTAAAACAACCAGAAATTCGGGGAAATATCCAAAAACAGAGAAATGAGTTCAGAATACGAGCCCCATCTATGCCCAAAGATTTGGATCGTTGGCCAATAAACACACATGCAGAAGAGACCAAGCTAGAAAACAGAAGTAGGGAGCTGACAGATTAGCTCAGCTGTCTAAAGCACCTGCTTGGGCAAATTTGGATCAGGTGCCAGGACCATGGTTCAATCCCCAGCACCACATGCCCCATCAGACCAGCCCTTAAGGAAGGCCTAGCCAACAAAAAAAAAAAAAAAAAAAGGAAAACAGAAGTTGAAAAGCATAAAAATGGAGTGATATAGTGTTATATGTGTACCTAGGTTTATGTCAGCACAATTTGTAATAGCTAAATCTTGGAAACAAGCCAAATGCCCATTGATCTAGGAATGGATTTTTAAAAATGTGGTATGTTTATACACTAGAGTACCACTCAATCACAAAGAAGGATAAACTTGAGACTTTTATAGGTAAATGGATGCACCTTGGGACCATACTCAAAAGTGAAGTAAATCAGATTCACATATGGAAGCATCCATCATATCCCTGCTGTGAGAAACTGAAAGAATAAATAGGTCTAAAATGTATCATACCATTGTTAATAGCTATTCTTGTTTTGAAAAATCTGTAACATATGTATTGCTGTATGTTGCCCTGTTTCTGTCATTGTTTCAGTTACTTGTCTTTGCTTTTGGTTTTATTCTTTAAAATAAAATTGAAAAAAATAAAATAAAATATATAATAGGTATTGTAAAATGAGAAGAAATTGTTCAAAAGGCAAAGGGAACAAGGATGGGTGAAACAGGAGAGGACAGTAGAGAAGAGCAGAAAATTACAAGTTAGTTACACTATTAGTGTCTCTTAGTTCACTAAAAAGGAAGAGTATGCTAATATGGCCTGGAGAAATTTTTATGGCCATGTTTTGCATCCTGAGCATCTACGATGGGGAGAGCTGAAGCTTGAGATCAGATGGATCCTCCACGCAGGCGGGAGTAAGGCCAGCCTCAGAAACAGAGCGCCTGAGGCAAGTCCCATGAATTAACTGTCCTAGTCTCCAGAACACTGGGAGCCTGACACAAGCCACAGGGGTAAACCCTTGGCGGAGGGGCTTCACGTGACAGTCAGTCTCCGGAGTGTTTAAAGAAATGCACTGCAGCTGTCAGAGCTTCCCTACTTCTCCTCCTTCTTCCATCCTTCCTTCTCCCCTTAGGAGAGAGGCCTCCACCTGACCTCGGGTTTTCTTTTTACTTTTTTTCTAATTTATTTTTTTTTATTAATAGGACAGTTTCAATAATTAATACATTGTACATTGTTAACTTTTTAGTGGTTATCCCATAGTACAAGATACAGACAGGATGTCCTGTCCAAACACTATTAGTATAAATCTTTCTTCTCATTGATTTAAGCAAAAGTAGGTGTATATCTATCCTAACTGTACTGTATATACAGATACAGAGTGATCCTTCCTCTGTATCCCCTTTCTTCGTTCAGTCCTGTTTGAGATGGACTCAACATGAATTCAGCAAAACTATCCAACACAGTCCAGCAGTAAGGTTTTCTATATTGTGATTCTTGCCTTTTTTTCTCCATCCTCTCACAGTTCTCACCCTGGGAATTTAGAGAGCTGTGTAGGATGCAGCAACCTATTTTTTTTTTTTTTTCAGAACCAGGGATTGAACTCAGGCCCTTGTGCTTGCAAGGGAAGCACTTATTCCACTGAGCCATCTCCCCTGCCCCAGCAACCTACTTTAAAGATAATAGCATGTAATGTATTCACTATTGTTATTCTACTATTGCTTTGTTATGAAACTTTGCTTTAAATTTTTTCCTATAAAATAAAAAAAAAAGAAAAAACAGTGGGGTCCTGCAGTCATAAGAAAGTTTGCAATTTGAATCATACAAGTTAACCGTCATAGAGAATGAACACAAACCTACATCAGATGAACTTTATGGACTCCAAAAGCCCTACAGTATATTTAATAAAATGGTCAGAAAGTACTAAACACTTGTAGAAGCATGACCATACTAAGGAAATAAAATCCATAGAATATGACCCCTCATGTATACAGATGTTTGATTTACCAGAGCCTAAAATAGTAATTATAAATTGATTTAAAGTTTTAGAGGAAAATATGCTACCACTGAATAAAAATAGACTATATCTACATAAAATGAAAGCTGAAAATTTCTAAAAGTCAAAAGTACAAAAGATTAAAATTCCCTGTGTAAGCTCAATGACAAATGAAAAACTGCAGTAAAAAAATTTATAAAGATAAATCGTTCAAACCAAAGCAGACAGAAAGAAATACCAAAGAAAGATGGAACCAAGTTTCAGAGATGTGGGACTAAATCAAACAATGGAACATATGTGTGCACTGAATCTCAGGAGAAAAGGAGAAACAGCCAGCAAAAACTGTTTGAAGAAATGTGCCTCAGTTCCCAAGGGACTTTGGATATGTGAAAAGTTCCAAAGTTTGGCAGAAACACGAATTCATAGGCATAAGAAGCTCAATTATTCCTAAGTAGGGGAAACTCAGGAAAACCACTCCTAGATGAAAACCAGCAAAAAGAGAAAATCTTGAAAATGGCATAAAAAGGCCAGCCAAATAGTTCAGCAGATTAAAGTGCCTGCAAGCAGGCTCAGGGGCCAGGGGTTCGATCCCCGGGCCTGTCCTGCCTCACTGAAATAGCAATTGAAACTGGGCCTGTAATCCCAAAACTTGGGAGGCTGTAAACGGGGATCACTACGAGTCTCATCTGGTAGTGAGACCCTGAACACCGTGTAGACCCTTCCCTAAAATACAAAAAAGAAAAGAAAATGCATGAAGCAGCACAATGAAAATATTGCCTGATTTTACCAAAGAAACTTTGGACTGCTGATGGAAAAATGTCAGCTAAGAATTCTGGACTTTGTGAAATTATTCTTCAAAAAATAAGAGGCAAGACAAAACATTTTTTAGATTAATAAAAATAGAAAAATTTATTTTAAATAGCTCTTCATTACAGTAAATGTAAGAAGGAAGAGAGGGAGGGAGGGAGGGAGGGAAGAAGGGAGGGAGGGAAGGAGGGAGGGAGGGAGAAAGGAAGGGAGGGAAAGATAGGAAGGGAGATAAAAAGTAAAAATGAAGGCAGAGAAGTTAAGACTGAAAGAAAACAACACTAGAAAGCAATTAAAATATATAGAAATATGTGTGAACATAAGCAAAATTATTTGAGTAAATAAAAATTTACTATATATCTTTTAAGGCATAAATCTATTCAGCACAAAAGCAACATGTAGATTACTTAAAATGCACAAAGATTCACCTATATAACTGAAATAGTCCACATACTGAAGGAATGGGACATAGAAATATACTGTTATAAGGTTCCCATCTGATCTCCAGTAAGTAAATATTAGCCCTAAATGAAGTATTATGGTATATATTGTAAAATATACATTAAAGTAAAAACGCAAAATTTTTATAGTTATAAACCAAGAAGAATAAGTAGGAAATAATAAAAATATATATTTAAAAATAAAAAGGAGAAATAGAAAATTAAAAATTCAGTCAAGATCTAAATAAGAAAAAAGCAGTAGCACTTGAAGATTCTATGAATAAGTGGATAGCAAGAACAACTTCATAGCAATAATTTTACTTTATATAAAAATGGACAAATTCCTTGAAAGATACTACCACAACCACAAGGGTTGGATAGCCTAATATGATAAAATATTGAAGAAGTTAATATATCTACTGAAGAAAATTCATTGGTAACTAGTAATTTCCCCCCAAAAGAAGTCATCAGCCAGGTAGAGCCACTGGTATTTCCCTAAACAAGTAAGAAAGGTATAATATCAGTTTCACAAAAATTCACCCAGAAAAAAATCAAAGAGAGCAGTATACTTTCCAATACATTCTGTGAAGCAAGCATTATTGAGACACAAAACCCACTAGAGCAGCTATAAGAAAACTATATCATCCACATAGTTTTACTATATGATACTCACTATATCTTCCATCCATGGCCCCCAAAAATTATAACAAAACTTCCAAAATTAAATCCAACAATATATAAAAACTGTACAACATCATCATCAATTGAAAATGAAATACATTAAATTAGCAGTCTAAAGAAATAAAACTATATCATTATATCAATATAGGAAAGGTATTTGACAAAATTCACCAGCTACTTGTGATTTAAAAAAAAAAAAATATCTGAAGCAAAATAGGAATACCCATAGAAAGGAACCTCCATAGTTTGAAAAGATGCCTCAAAGAAAACTGTACAGTGACACCATATCATTACAAAGATTGTCTCCCAAAATGTGGAACAAAACAAGGATGTCCGCTATCAGCATGTCTTTTTCCATCTTAGTCATTTTTCTTAATACTGAGACAAAAGTACCTAGCACCCAAAGTTAAAGGAGAAAAGGTTTATTTAGCTGTTCATAGAAGTTTCAGCCCATGGTCTTCTGGGTCCAAGGCAGGGTGGCCTGGCAGAGGGATGTCGCAGAGGAGAAACATTCCGCAGCAATGAGGCAAGAGGGAGCACATTAGCCTGCTCTCTGTCCCTTACATTTTACACAGGCTACACACTCTAGGGAGGATGTAATAGTCACAGCCAGAACTATGCCAAAGCAATCAGTGGACTGATTCACTAATCACACACCCTTGGTCCAGCACCACACACCCTAGCTCAGCCGCCTCTGGAAAGCCTGCCCCTGCGACTGCATGAGGCTTCGAGGGCAGAGGACATAACGACCAAGGCCATAACAACTTCCATGTAACATTAGTCTAGGAGATTCTAGTCAGTGTAATGAGGTAAGAAAAATAAAGAAACTGTACCCAGATAGAAAAAGAAGTAAAGCGTTCTTTCTGACTCATTGATTATAGCACTGAAGATCAAACCCAGGGCCTTTGCTCTGAACTCCACTCCCAGAGTATTTTTTTTTAATTTTGAGATAGGATCTCACTAAGTCACTGAATTACCCAGGTTGTGCCCAAACTGAGATTCTACAGTTTCAGTCTCCCAGACTACAAGGATTATGCATCTGCACCACCACACCAGCTAAGACGTTATCTTTATTTGCATACAATATAATCACCCATGTAGAAAATTCCCTAGAAATTTACAAAACAAAATTTGCTAAGACTAATGAATCGATAGATGCCTTCAGAAGAGAAATCAATAGGAAATATCAATTATAATTCTGTATATTAATAATAAACAATTGTGAATTGAAAAGTTTTTTTAATGCATCTGATACAGGGTCCCACTATTCAGATCACTTGTAGTGACTGTCATGTTTTCAGCCTCCCCAGTGCTGGGATTACAGGCATCTGAGAGTGGAACTGGTACAACATGCAGGACCTGGGATTGAACCCAGTTCCCTGAGCTTGCCTAAGCAGGTACTTAGTCTGCTGAACTATCTTGCTCACCTGGAGAACTGAAATTTTAAAAGAAGATATAATATATGGGATATATTAAATGATTTGACACAAAATTCACAATATCTGCCCAATGGAAATATTGCTGGAAGAAATTAAAAATAATCCAAATAAATGAAGAAATATACTATGTTCTCATCAAAAGAATCAAGTATTGTTAAGATGTCATCTTTTCCCAAATGAATATATGAATTTAACACAATGTCATCCAAAATTTCACCAGGCTGTTTTCTATAAATTGATAAGATGAAAATTAAATTCATATGGAAATGCAAGAGACCTAGAATATCCAACACAGCTTTGTAGAAGAACAGAGCTAAATTTAAGATTGGTATAAGCCATAATAATCAAGATAGGGGGCCAGAGAAATATCTCAGTGGCTTAAGTGCCTGCCTGGCAAGCACAAGGTCCCAAGTTTGATCCGTGGTATGGCAAAAAAAACACCTTGATTATTCCTAATAATCAAGATAGTAAGGTACAGGAATAAGCTAGACAAACAAATCTAAGAAACAGAATAAAATCCACATATTCCCACACATCTATAGCCAACTGATTTTTGACAAAGTATTAAAGCAATCTAACACACATGGGAAAAGAAAATCTTTTTAAAAATGATGCTGGAATGATAACAAAAGATTTAGAATAGCAAATACAATTAGCAAAAAGAAAGATGCTACAGAACCTACACCACATATATGTATATACTCTGAGGTAATTTTTTGACAAATATACCTGGCCAATTCAAGAACAGAAGGGAAGATTTTTCATAAATGGTGCTAGAAGCATTATGTATTTTTCACAATTTTATAGCAGTACATAAAAACAACAATGCTGGTAAAACCAGACATGAATAAAATAAACATCAATGCACTTGCTATTCTATAGAGAAAACATAATTTGAGAGTGTAACTATGCAGCTTTTACAAAGACAGGTACAACTGGAGCTTAGCTGCAGTCTTAGTTACTTGGGAGGCCAACACAGGTGGATTACTTGAGGTCAGGAGTTTGAGATCAGCCTGGGCAGCACAGCAATTCAGCAAGACTTTGTCTCAAAAATAAAAAGGAAGTTGCATACAGGACTCAAGAAAACACCATAACAGTAAAAACACTGATAAATTTGACTTTATCAAAATTAAAATTTTGTGTTATATAAGATCTGTTACTGAAAAATCAAGTCCGTGGTCACAGACTGCAGGAAATCACATTATATATCTGAGAAGAAACTTGTCTCCTGATATCCTGATATATACACAAATTAATAACATTTCCCCTTTTTAAAGTGGGCAAAAAACATTCAGATAATTCACCAGCAACACACGATTAGCCAACAACCACATGAAAAGTAGCTCAGCCTCATTACTCATCTGGAAAATGCAGATTAAAACCACAATGCACAGTAACTTCACAACCGCAAGAATAATTTTCTTTAAGATTGAAAGACTGACAGGAAATATGGGGAAGATAAGGATCAGTTGAAACTCATACGCATTGTTAAAAAAAATGATGCAAGCAATTTGGAGAAATGTTTGGTAGTTTCTTATAAAATTAAACATACATATCCCCTATGATTTAGCAGTTACACTCTTTGGTACTTTTTACCCAGAAAAATGCAAACTTATGCTAATACAAGACTTGCACAAGAATATTCATAGCATTCTAACTCACAATAGATGGTCAAACATTGGAAAAACACATGTCAGTACTTTAGAAGAGTGGATAAACAAACTATGAAATGACTACAGCATAGGACACTTTTCAAGGAAAAGAAAGTCTAAAACTACTTGTAAATCTGTACTTGCATTTACAGATGATAAACTGATTTCAGTAAACGAAAAAATAACACTTATTGCAGTTGTCAAAAATTTGAATCCTAAGGGCTGGCCAAATAGCTTGGTGGATTGAAGGGCCTACAAGCAGGCACAGGGACTGAGGGTTCTATCCCTGGGCCTGGCCTGCTGGCCCCACCCCTGGGGCACACTGAGATGTTGGTTGAGACTGGGCATGGTAGCATGCACCCATAATTCCAGCACTTGGGAGTCTGTAAACAGGAAAATCTTTATGGGTCCGATCTAGTAGTGAGACTCTAAACACCCTATAGACCCTTCCCTAAAATTCAGAAAAAAAGGATTTGAATCCTAGAGCTTTCACTGTGGTATAATGCCTGTGAATATATCACTTGGCATAAGGGTCTTTGCAGATGTAGCTGAGGTTACCTGTCAACTGACTTTCAAAAAGATTATTTGGGATTATTTTTGTAGATGCAATTAACTGAAGAGTTTGCTTACAATTAGAGGCTGGAGGGAAAGTCAGTTGGGCTCAAAACGAGAAAAACTCAGACCGTCTTGAAGATGGAGGTGTTCTGGTGGAAAGTATGAGGAGAAAGGGATTTTATCACCATTAGTGCTTGGAAGAAGACCTTAATCACCAGCAAAAACCTTAGTTACATCCTCATCTTGACATTGCCTTAGTGAGAACTTGCAGAGAGAATTTAGTTATGTCTTAAAGGATTTCCAACATAGACACAGTGAGATAGTAAATGGCTATTGTTCAAAGCCACTAAGTTAGTGGTGATGGGCTGTACAGAAACAGATAATATGTAATTCCATTTACTTGAGTTAGAAGAGCAGACAAAGCTTTGTGATGACCTAAGTAAGAAAGTATTGCTGTTTGAAGAAGCAAATCAACTAAAACAAGCCCAAGGGGGATTTTCCAAGTAAGAGAAAAGGTCTGTTCTATTCTACCTAGGGATTACCTTGTTTCATAAAATTGTCAAAAATCATAAGTATTTATGTCCCTGTTAAACAACAGAGGGAGTGAGAATGAGGGATAGTGGGGAAGAGAGGCAAAGGAAGGGGAAGGGAGAGAGAGAGAATAAGGAGGGAAACATAAGGACAGAGAAGAGGCAGAGAAACACTATTCTTATGTCTAGAATAGCTAAAATTTAAAAGATGAAGCAATGCTAGTATAGAGAAGGAAATGAAAGTTTCATGTATTGCTGTCAATAAATGAAAATTTAAGATTCACAAAAGACTTCTGCAACAGCATTAACAGCAGCCTTAGTCACCATAGCTTCCAGCTGAAAACTAATCTCATTTGCCAACAGGAGACCAGATGAATGATATCCATAAAATAAAATACAGCTATGATAAAAGAAAATTAAATCTACAGAAACATTGATGAAACTGAAGATTTTTATACTGAGTAAAATAATCTGTACAAAAGAATTCCTATTACTGGTTCAATTTAAATGAAGTCAGTAAGCAGTAAGAAGTATCTGTTGTGGACTGTTGAGATAGCACAGTGGACTAAGCACCTGCTTAGGCAAGCACAAGGACCAGGGTTCCACCTCCAGCACCATATGCTGCACTAGCCCCACCCCTGGGTACAATGAGTTGGCCTTCAAGACTGGGTGTGGTGGAACATGCCTGTAATCCCAGCTCTGGGTAGGCTGGAAACAGAAGGATCACTACTGGGATTAGGGGTAGGTGGTAAATTGGAAAGGAACATGAAAGAACTTTCTGGAGTAAAATCTATTTTTTTAAAGTCGCAATGGCATATGATCAAATAATTGTCCAAATATATTAGGTTGAATGCTTATATACTGAACATTATATTATCTATAAATCAAATCTTTTTTTTACCTTTAAATAATAAAACAATTTTTTTTTGTGCAGTCTCACTACATAGCCCAGACTTACAGTGATCCTCCTGATTTCTGCCTCCCGAGTGCTGGGATTACAGGCATGTGCAACCACACCTGGACTCAATCACCAGCTCAGTGTGCCCAGGGACAGGGACAGGGCAGCATGCGGAGCCAGGGATCGAAAGCTGGACAGTGCACTTACCTAAGCAAGCGCTTAGTCCACTGATATATACCACTAAAAGTGCACACTGCACAGTTTTAAAACTTAAAATGTAAGATTCAATAGACCCAAGCACATTTACGGAGTTGTACTAATATAATCACAATCAAACTGGTCATTTTGCTACCCAAAATCAAAACACTCTACCTCTTAGTCATCAAATCGTAATTTTTTCTAGGGGAAGAAGTATTAAAAATCAAATTCAAGGCTCCATGCTTGCTAGGTAAAGCTGTGCCACTGAACTAAACCCCTAGCCCTCAAATCTTATTTCAAAAATGAAAATAAACACCCTAAGAAACCAAGGAGAATAAGTATTTAGTCACAATTCACTGCAACTGATGCAGTTTACTGAGTGCCTACTGTCTGGTATAAACCATATTGGTTTATATTTTCTGTCCTGTTATCTTAACAGATGTGCCATATTATTCTCTCTCTCTGTGACACGTTTATCATTTCAAAAAGGTCTTTATTACATCAATACCAGAAGGTTGCATATTGCAATATACTATTAGCCTAAAATATTTTTATTTCTAACAACTATAGTAGGAAACAAATGAACTTATTTTGTATTAGTGCATACTTATACAAAATACTGGGTGTAGTTGTGGCACATTCATATATTCATTTGACATACTTTGATCATTATCTTCATTTGTTCCCTTTCCCTCTCAGCTTATTTTCGTGGGAACTAGAAAAACATACGTCTAAGGAAAGATCTGATTTAGAATTCCTTGTTCACCTAAACTTCATGGTTGGAAAGCATTGAATTAAACCAAACATACTGTTTTAATTTTAATTATTTTTTCTCTGAAACCATTTGCCTACTATAGGCCAATTATTCAATGCATTTATCCTCAATTATTCAATGATATTATCCAAGGTTGGTCTTAAAAATTTCATGGTGGTAATTATAAAGATCTGGAAGATTGGAGATAGAAATTTAGCTCACTAGTAAGGACTTTGCCTAGTATATGCAAGGCCCCAATGTTGATCCCCAGCATAAGAAAGAAAAGAAAAGTTTTATAGAAAGTAAAAAGACTTCAGTAGAGATACAGAACTCATTTAAAATTCTATTTTGTGGGGACCAGCAAGATAGCTCAGCTGACTAAAGCGCCTGCGTAGGCACATTTAAGTAAGCTTAGGTAAGCACAGGGATGTTTGATCACCAGACCTGCTGGCCACAGAGTCCAGGTGTGGTGGCACATGCCTGTAATCCCAGCACTGGGGAGACTGAAACCAGGAGTAATCCTATGAGTAAGCTGCACAGTGAGACCTGTAATGATCAAATACATTTGAAAAAATTACATCTTGTCTAGCCAGAGCATTTTGCTTTTAGATTTAAGATAGTTTACACTATTTAAAATAGTGTATTTCTTTCAAAAAGAAAGAAATATAGGTGACCAATAAGAATCTGGCAGAAGTGAAGCCATTCTAATAATAAAAGAAAATCAGTTAAGAATTAAATATTATGTTTTTGCTTCTTAAATTTTAAAAGTGATATTACCCAGGTTTGGCTGGTTCCTAGCATAAGGGAAATATAAACAACAGCAGTATTTGGACGAGTAATATGATCATATGCATTAATAGCCTGAAAATGCCAACAACACTTTCTTCGCCCAGGGCTGTGTTTAGCAGAAATTCAATCATAACAGAAACTTGGAGAAGGAGGAGGGTTTTTATTGTGGCTTTATATCCAACAATTTTACCTCTAGGAATCTATTTTCAGATATTAAATAAGGATGCATAAAAAGATTGACCTATGTTTTTAGAACATTATATAATTTTAATATGGGAATAATCTACATATCTAAACATAAGGAATTCATTAAGTAAATTACGGAATACATAGTGAAACGCTACGCCTCCATAAAAATCATGTTCTCAGAAAAATAAACAATGGCATTTGGAAATCCTCATGATTCAGAAAAAAAAACTGGATACAAAAATTACAAGTATGTGATCAGTTGCATGTATACACTAATGCTTGCAAGTATATACACACCTGACCCTCATTTAAGTTAAATCAAAATATTAGAAAGATGAGATTACAGAAATTTGTAATTTTCCAGAAAGATTTCCACACTTTGTTAAAGAAAAAAATTCTTCAGTGGTACCTATTAAATCATGACAAAGAAGACTTCGTGCAGGATATACAGTGACCAGAGGAATAGTATCTTACAGAAGGAGAGACTGGACTGAACTCTGAACACAGCATGAAAAAACTGGGAATTTATGGCCAAGAAGTGGGTGGGAGTCAGTGGATGAAAAATTATTGCCTTAGTTACTTTTCTCTCGTTCCTGAGACAAACTAGCCAATGCCCAAAGTTAAGAGAGAAAAGGTTTATTTAGCTCGCAGGTTGTAGAGGTTTCAGTTCATAAGCAGCTGGTCACAAGGCCAAGTAACAAAGCAGAGCAGCAACAGTTCTTGGCAGTGGAAGACTGTAGAAGCAACAAAGGAGGAGGAAGGAGATACAAGCTTCTTTCTGTCCCTTATATTGTATGGAGGTTACCTGCCCAAGGGCGGTGTAGCACTCACACCCACAATCCAAACACCAGACATAAATGAGTCACAAATTCTAGATTTAGTCACTTATGAAAAGCCTACCTCCATAGCTAGATGAAGCTTTGAGAGAACATCCAGACACAAACGAACAATTACCAAAGGAAACATCACAGGGACTGAGTGGGTCGGGCTAAACAACCTAATACAATTCTTGCTGAAAACAGACCATGGAGATGAGACATGACTTGAGGACAGTGGAGGATGAAGGGAATGGACAGGCAGAAAAATGATCAGATATCGAGACTCAAGAAGGCCAGCCAGATAGCTAGGAGGATTAAAGCACCTGCTTAGGCAGATGCAGGGACTGGAGCTCAATTCCCTGCATGCAGTGCCAGCCCACCCCCGGGACACACTGACACAGCGATTGAGACTAGGCGTAGTGGCACTTGCCTGTAATCCCAGCACTTGGGAGACTGAAAACAGGAGAATCACTATGAGTCTGATCTGTGTAGTGAGACCCCATAGACCCTGTGCTAATACATTAATAAAAAAAAAGACTCAAGATTCTTACTAAACTTAGCACAGTTCTTTGCTAAAATGAGGTATTGCAAGAAAGCAAATGTTTGGCTAAGAAAAGAATTATCACCTTCCCCTGTAAAACCAGACTTAGAATTTTGTAGACAAATATGCTAACATGCTTTATGCCAAATGTGGAACTATTTAGGCTAAAATAGTAAAATTCCCCAACTGTCTGTGTAGATGTGACCATCCAAAGCATTTTTGATGTATTTGCATATGTATAGAGATATATGCCCATTTTCAGATGACTGCATTGAAATATAAACTACATAAAATATTTTGCATCAGCTTAAAGTGCATAATGAAAAGAGTTTGCAGATGTGCATCCCAATTTAACCTCTAATCCAAATGAAGAACATTCTCATGCCCCCAAAGTGGTTTATTCTCCTTGTAGCTCCAGTGCTATCTCCACCAATCAGGTTTTTGTTACTGTAAGCTAAATTTCTTTTTCTAGAAATTTACAGAAATAGAATTATATAATACACAGGGTTTGGATATACCTTATTGTACTTATCATGATTGTCTTGAAATTTATTAACACAGCTATATGTATAAGTAGCTCCTTCCAATTTATAGCTGAATAATATTTAATAGTATTTGATCACAAAAGCATGGTGTGCTTAAACTTAAAAATTATTACAGTGAAACACACATTCCCACTAATCCCCTTTATGTACCTGCTTTGAACAAACATACCATTGATCTTGCTGCTTTCTGAAGCAATTCTGGAAACCCCCTCTTGCCACATCCAGTACAGCTCTTGAGAAACTCCTAGGGGGAGGAAACTATAGAAATGAAGGTAAGAGTGAAAATTCAGAAAGTGAAGCATTTCTCTCTTGGTGGGAGAAAAAGAACCACCCAATGGCTTCAGCATGTTTATTTGTACACTTGGCAGATTGATGTCAGGTGAAACATCCATCTCACACCTTGTTCACCTGCCTCACCTCAGGGCCCGATGTCCTTGGGGCTGGCTTGCTGTAGCCCCACATGTGTGATTCATCTTCGGCTTCAGCCACTCCCCACATCTCCCTCTTTTTTGTTTTGTAGTTGTAAGCGATGGATGGTGAGCTAAAGTTGGAGGAGCTGTGCTTGAAAGACTCTACGAGACCTTCCCAACACTTTGTATTCTGAATGAGCTTACTCTTTTAGGTGAAAGATTATCAGTCCAAGGATCCTTGCATTCAGCAGTTCAATCCTATCAGCCTATTAACCCATAACAGCAGTCAGTTAGCAGTGTGGCTTTGAAATTATCAGAAGGTATTAGTGATTTAAATTTCATATATATATATATATATATATATATATATATATGTATAATTTTGTTCCATTTTGTTATACTTTTCACTGGATGCTGAAAACAAAGTTAAAGTGAGACCTGTACTAATTAAATTAATTTCCTGAAAGCTATCAAGGTCAGTTAAATCTCCTCGGGATTTGTCCTGGAACAATGTATAGCATCTCTCAGTTCTCCTGTCAGTGTCAGCTGCCTAGATAAGTAATAATCACTTCTTGAGTGGCTTTCTTTAAATGCTTGGGAAACTTTTCTCTCCTTGGAACATCATACACCATTAATCTTCTTCCTCTGTGGTCCAATAATCTCTTTGGCCAGAAGATCAGGGACTCTCTAAGTTATAGAATGTTGCAACACATATTCTCCTCTGTCCTGGGTCCACATCAATCTCAGAGGGCATGTGCCAAAATATTACCTGTGTTCTCAACCCAATTATCCTTCTAGTTTTTGGTCTCCAAACCTCAGTTTTTCAACATACAGAAGAGAAAGTTGATGACATTATATTGTAATAGGAGCAGTGAGTTTAATATACTTTTATCTGAATATCAAGTACCTTTGAACACAAAGAAAAACCATTATTTTCTACCAACTATGGGTGTTCTAGTACTTGAATCCCTAGAATGATAACCAACAACAGTTATATAATTTTATGCAGAAACTTTGAAATCAAAGGTCATATACAGTATTGTAGTATGACAATCATAATGACATTTTTGAAACATGCTTAAATACTCCAACTTTGTATAGAATAGCCCTTTTAGTCAATTATAACTATCTAGTACATGGGAAGCTTTTACCTAACTTGTTGATTTTAGTGGAATGTCACTGAAGAAATCTGTAACGTTGTTTGGACTGCTTAATGCCTAGAGATCTCTAAGTATAGGGACACACCGATAGCATATACATCATAATTTTTTGTTAAAGGAAGAGATCTGAATCTGAAAGAAAAATTTTATCACTATAAACAATTCTTGTTTTATATTATACCTGAAGGCATGAATACATTTAACACATTATAAGATTAATAATAATCAATTGTTGTAGCCATCAAAAACTTTTCTTAATTTAGTTTTGTACCAAAATATCTTTAAATCAGAAAACTGTATTGTTTTATTTCTAGAAAACCTAACCTTTTGATGATAATCACTGTGAACATATCATAATAGTACAGTTTTAATAATATTACTGGAATGTCTCCCAGAAGGCTGTGGAGTTCACTGGGGCCTCCTATTAATGAACAAAGGTTGAGACATGATTGTTTTCTACACAGCCACTCATTTAGTCACTAAAAGGAGTCCTGACCCCAAGCCTGAAGGGTCTCCATTAATATATCTTGACAAATTTCTGATGACCTGTAATAAAATCAGTTCTGACACCATTTTGACTAGCTGGCAGCCCAGGTGAAGCATACTTTTTAAATCTATAAGCTAAATTTAATTTCAAACAAAATCAACCAAAAATGCAAAAGAAAAATTGTTGAGCTCAAATGAAAATAGCAGTTCACATATTGGACAAATAGACAAACAAATATACAGACAATCTTCTGACAAAATCATAATGCCCTAAAATATATTTTTGGCCAAATTGAATTATAGCTCTTTTACAATTTTGGAGGTGTGTTATTATAAATAGACTAGTCAGAATTTTTTGTAGGTCAATTAGCAGAGATCTCTTAGAACAAGAATTCAGATAAAAATATATATGCTTTTATCATATATGTGGTACAAGATTTTAATATTTTATATACAATATATATTGTATAATATATGTTATTTTATTTTAAGAATACTGGCAATTTTCATGTCCCTTTCTTTTATGTAGCTTACAGCGCAATTATCTCCATATACTGTCACCTACAGAGACCTTTGATTCCCATTTTGGTTACCATCTTCTGAGCATCGTGGGCCAATCTACTTAGTTGGCCCAGGTCAGCTCTATTCCCATCCTTGTCTATAGGCTGTAGCATGGTGCCCATAGCATCATTACCACAAGATTGAGCACCACCTTCCTTAAGGGTGGAACCAACCCTT
Source organism: Ctenomys sociabilis (assembly GCA_004027165.1). Lineage (NCBI taxonomy): Eukaryota > Metazoa > Chordata > Mammalia > Rodentia > Ctenomyidae > Ctenomys > Ctenomys sociabilis. The sequence goes on along the minus strand of PVKA01006774.1, from coordinate 32,842 downwards.
CCCTGTCTGATTCCATTATACAGCCAATGTACTCTGGCACCCAACAGGCCATTTAGCACTCTCTGGAAAGACATAAGCACATCTTCATTCCCATATGAGTACCACCTAGTTGGCCATTAGGGCCCTTCTACCATCTAGTTGGAAGATCTTTCCTAAGGACCCTTCTTAGCTTCCTTTCCTTTACCTGATTGAATTATGTTTGTGCTATTATAGTCTCATCCCTAGTAATATTTTACAAGTTAATACCATATAATTCCAAGTGAAGACTGAGGTGTCAGTTTTGTAGGGAATGATTTCTACTTTTGTTTTTGTAATTGAAATTTGAGTGTACTGTGAGCACATTCAACAATCCTTGACCTTGAGGGCTATAAAAAATTCCTCTGGTAAGGGAAATACAAAGTTTCACAAAACATTTTGGAAGCAGCACTCATATAAGCTGGGCCATTATGAGCCTTAAATGCCTACAGAGAAACCAAAGTACCAAAATCATCAAAGCAAAGAGCAATGACATGATGTTTAACTACTTTACCAGTGTAGGCAGAAGCAAAAATAAATCAGAGAAAGTATCCACTGAAACATGGGCCCAGCAATGAGAGCCAAATTCAGGAATATGAGTGAAATCCATTTTCCAGAGATGACTAGGGTGTAACCTTCAGGGATTAATTCCCATGGGGAGTGAGGAAAGATGCATTATACATGAGGAACATTGTTTAACAATTTGTCAAGCCTAGTCCTATGTTAAAAGGAACTGTTTGATCAAGGCAGAAGTGCTTTGATGGAAAGTGGCATGGGAGGTAGAAGCCAATTGAATGGCATCTGTGAGAATAACAGTGACAGTAGCCAGTGATTTGTCTTTTGTTTTCTCTCAGTGAGAAGCCCTGCTAACTGGGAATGAGAAAGTAAGGGACCAATAAAACAAGGGACATGGCATGACCAAATGACAGTTTGGAGAGTGTGAAATAAATGGAAAAGATCTTGGCCAGTGGGTATAGAGGTGGTTTCAACGTGGTGCAGCACATTACAAATATAAGTACTATCTGCAAAGAGGTTGATGGAAGTGAATGACTGGTCATGTAAGGCCCATAAAATAGCCTGAAATTCTTTTGTGCACAAGAAAAACCCATACTCATATTCAGGAAAAGGAGTTCATTACATAACTACCTTGTCTAAAGAGGACCCATGTCTCAAATCGGTCACCTCCCACTATGGAACTGAGTTTATTTTTTGAAGGTCAGACAAAGGATGTGAAAGAAGCAAATTAAATTAATTTATCTGAAAGGATAGTAACCATCAATAACACCAGGAAGGTTGACCAAGAGGACAAAAATTGTAGTAGCCATTGTTGTTGAACAGTTTGAACCACAACTTTGATCTCTCCAGTATAATCAGCATCAATGACACCAGGAAAAACCTGGATACTTTCTAAAGTGAGACTGCTACAACCTAGCAAGAATCCCATTCTTCCTTGGGGCTGAGGTCCATAGACCCTAGTAGAAATAGTTTAGGAACCCATTTTAGGAATTAGTACTAAGATCTGAGGAGGACCTGAGATCCAAGTCTCTGCTGTCTTTTGTTGCTCACCAGAGGACAGGACCATGCTTGGCAGTGGAAGGTAAAGTTTGGGGGTGGAGGAAGGATTATGGGAAACATCCCCACAATTGATGAGGCTTGAGCAGGCCCCACTGGAAATTTCCTGGAATAGGTCAGACCTCTACATCAATCTTAGATTTACACTTATCAGCCCAATGATATCCTAGGCTATACGCTGGACAGATGCTAGAAGGTTTCACTGAAAGGACAGATAGGGACTGTGATGCCCCCACAGGTGCAGCTGAGCAATTTTCAGCTGCACAGCTAAAACAAGTAACCTTGTTGTTCCCCTTTCCTTTAGGCTGTGAATGAATAGCCTGGGTGATAGCTGTTGCCAAGGCAGGCCCCTGGGCATACAAGAGACCAATGCCCACGCAAATTCAAATCATCTCACACAGTGTAGCTCATTTTTTATGGGCTTACAAAGCCTCTTTACACTGCTTATTTGCATAGCCAAAGGCCAACTGTTGAACAGTTAACTTGCCAGCCTCTGTACTGTTGATAATCCTCCCACTAGCCTGCAATAAGTGTGGCACAAAATCTTGAAAAAGTTCATCAGGACTCTGATGAACGGAGATGAGATCAAGGGATATCTCGCACTTTGAAGGACGTACCTTCTACACCCTGGGGGCAGCTATTTTAATTTGTCCATATGCTTGCAATTCAAAAGTAAGTTGATTATTTCTGGAAGCAAAGGCACTTTCTCCAGTTAACAAGTCTTTTGTAATGGTCACCTTGTGAGTGGCTTTGAGAGCAGCCTGATCCATGCACAAATGGAAAAAAATTTCCTTCCACAGTAAATAATCCCCAGGATTTAACATGCTTTAGTTATTTCTTGCTAATCATTAGAGGCCATAACCTCTAGTCCAGTGAGCTCGGTAAAGTCCAGGGTAAAAGCAACTGTTGCTCCACTACCCTTTTTCTGCTCCAGGCTTAGTGTTAGGATAGTTCTCTGAGCCAAATTACCTGTGGTCTTCCCAGCAGTCCCTGACCCACATCTGCAAAAAAGTAAATACGGAAATCAGTAATACAGTGAACATTTGTGTGTGTGTGTGTGTGTTATTTTGTGAACTTGTTTGGTTCATATTTTGTACCTGTTGATGGGATCAACATTGGCAATATCAATGAGATCTATATTGATGATTTTAATACACCTTTGAGACCAATATTGATATCAGTACTCCTCTCTTCTTTGTGCGCACAACTAGAGGCATTCACTCACCTGTCAAATGATGCCTGCTCACACCCTGGGTCTGGTAAAGTGCTAAGTGCTGCATCCAGTGCAGCTCTTGAAAAACTCTACTAGGAGGGTTGTGAAGAAATGAAGGCATGGGTGAAAATGCAGAAAGCTAAGATCAGGTGGTGCTCGCTCTCTTGGTGGAGCAAAGGAGCCGCCTAATGCCTTCAATGTGTTTAACTGTTATACTCAGCCAACTGATGGCTGGTGAAACCCCTCTGCCTAACAACTTGTTCACCTAGTTCACTGCAGCTCCTCGCGGTCCCAGGGCTGGAACAACCTGTTTACCTGGCTTGCCGTAGGCTCTCCATGCTCTTGGGGTTGGTTTTACTCTAGTTCTACATATGTGATATATCTCCAGCTTCAGCTGTTCCCAACTGTTCCCAAGCTTTCTTTCTTGCCTTTACAAGATGTGAATAAAAGTACAGTGAATACTGCAGCCAAGTACGATCCAACAGAAAAGTACTCTTGCAAAAGTACCAAAGTACCTTATCTGCTATGTTCACCAAATCTGGCACTGCATGACTCTGGCTCTTCCCCAGAGTAAACATAACCATAAGAGGCAAACTTTTATAATTAATTCAGGAGATCATGGAAGCTACAAAGACATAACTACAGACACTCAAAAAATAGTACTTTTAGCATGGTTTCAGAAAGTGTTCAGAACTGTGGGATAAATGGGCTCAAAGCAAGGGTATTATGCTTTACTGCTATAATGTTTTAAAATGAAATAGTCTCTGTTTTCTATTATACATCATATTGTTACAACTACTAAATACTGCAGAGATGTATCAAATTACATATTATGTTCCTTCTAATTCTACTCTGTAAACACATTACTTAATTTTCTGTCAGTTTTTTTGGAGAAAAGTAGTTATCAATCTTATTGCTATTATTAAAGGGGTGTACTTTTCTTGGAATGCCTTTAGAATTTTTTACTTTCTTTAAAGAGAAATAAATAAAAACAATGGCATACATTTCAAAATAAGATTATTTTCTTCAAACTAGTTGCTTAGCTTGCAGAAATTTAACTATGATGTCTAGATTTGACCATTTTATGTTCTTTTTATAATTGTAGAATTTGTTAAATATGTGGGAAAGTATCTTTCAGAATTTTAAAAATTCTTGGCCATGCTTTTTATCAAATATTCTGCCTCATTTTTTTCTTGCTGCTCCTTGTGAATCACAAATCATACATATAACATGTATATAGGATGATTTGGTGTTTTCCTACCATTATTTTTTTATGTTGATTTTTCTTTATTTTTTAAAGAGAGTACAAATTAGAATTAAAATAGAAAAAATTACAAGTGACACAGATTTTCACTTAACAAAGTAATATGAATTTTACAGTATTTATCATAATGGATAGTGTTGTCTTCCATCCAGTTATTCATATTACCAGACATATGCATGTAAAATTGGAAGAAAAAAAGAAAGAAATCTATAAGAAATTAAGAAGAGAAAATGTACAAACAATTGAAAAAGGAGAATGAAGCAAATTAAAGCATTAACTTCTTTCCATAAGCCAACAGAAACGCACAACACAGTTGTCCAAACAATCCTGCTTATATACATAGATATAGCTCTTTCCCACCCTCCCCTCTCCTGTCCTTCTCAACTCAGTAACTCTTTCCTCTTGAATAAGTTCACTCCCTTTCACCAGTATCTATTGTACCCTTCAGATTCCATTTTCTTTTCCAGGTTCTCACATTAAGGAGACAACACAATGTTTGCACATGAAGGTCTGATTTATTTCCCTTAAGAGTATCTTCTCTAGTTGCATCTGTTTACTGAAAAAGACTCAAATTTAACCTCTTTTATAGCTGAATAATACTCCATTGTATAAAAGTACATTTTTCTTATCCATTCTTCAGTTGATGGGCAGCTGGGTTGATTCCAGGATTTAGGTATGGCAAATTATGCTGCTATAAACATGGGTGTACATATATTGCTGTGGTGTGAGGTTTTTAGTTCTTCTGGAAAAAATACCCAGGAGAAGAATAGCTGGCTTGAATGGGACCTCCGATCCTGGCTTTTTAAGGCATCTTCAAGCTGATTTCCATAGTGGTTGTACCACTCTACACTCCCACCACCAGTACACAAGTTTCTCCACAGCCTTTTTTCTCCACAGCCCTTCCACATTTGTTATTGACTGACCATTATTTCTGGTGTGAGATGGAATCTCAGTGTTGTTTTAATTTGCATTCTTGAATGGAAAATGATGTTGAACACTTTTTCATATATTTACTTGCTATTTGTATTTCTTCCTCTCAGAAGTGCATATTCATCTCAGATTCCCAATTTTGGATTGAGTTTTTTAATTTGGGGGGCCTGATATTTTTAATTCTTTGCAGATTCTAGATATAAACCTTTTGTCTGAGAGATAGTTAGCTATACTACTTTCTCAGTTCGGTTTTCTTTTTACTCTGTTGGAGATTTACTTTGAAGTACAGAAACTTCTCAAAAGGATGAGGTCCCAGTTGTTGATTCCTTGAAGTATTTCCTGTGCAGTTGGAACTATCTATCCAACCCCTAAAATAAGCTTTCTTTAAAGGAAAGAATAGCTTTAAATTATAGAAAGTTTCAAAAATAATACAGTTCCCATTTCTCACTCTATCATTGCCCTTGTTTGTTAAAGTCTTTTTTCATTTCACAAAAAGAAAACCCAGAATTTCATAACAAGATGATAGGAAAACAGCAATACTTAATACATTGCATATTGTTATATGTAGTTATTCAGAACACAAGATATAGGCATAAAATATTTTCCAATCAATATAAGCACAAACCTACCTTTTCTGTGAACTAAGAGCACAACTAATTTGCATCTATTCTTTCTTTTCTCTTCTTTCCTTTCCCCTTTGTCCCATTCCAGTTCCTTTTTCCTTTTAAATAATTCATTCCCATTTCACAATATCTATTGTATATTTTAGGCCTTATATACACTTACAGTTTCTCACACTAGGATGACAATGTGATGTTTACACATGTGAATTTGATTTATCTCACTAATTAGTATGGTTTCAAGTTGCATTCAAGTACCTATAAAAATCTCAAGTTTAATATTCTTTATGGCTCAATAATACTCTGTGATATAAAAATTCTGCATCTTTTTATCCACTCATCAGTTGATGGGCTTTTGGGTTGCTTCCAAGATTAACCTATTATAAATTGTGCTGGTACAAACATTATAGCACATATATTACTGTGGTGTGATGTTTTTAATTCTTCCAGGAAGATAGGCAGAGCGCAAAAGCTAGGTTGAAGGAGACCACTAATCTTACATTTTTGAAGAATCTCCATAGTGATTTCCTCAGTGGTTGCACCAGTCTGCACTCTTACCAAGGGTAGAAAAGGGTTCCTTATTCCCCATAGCCCCTCCAGGACTTGTCATAGGTTGGTTTCCTGATGATAGCCATGCTTTCTGGGATGAGATGGAATCTCAGTGTTGTATTAACTTGCAACTCTCAAATGATCAATGGTGTTGAACTTTTTAAAAATAATTGATTACCATTAGTGTTTTTTTTTTTTAAATCTGAGAAGTGTTTATTCAATTACATGTTCATTTTTTGATTAGGTATTTGGATTAGATCATTTATGGGATCAGATTTTTTCAATTCTTAATATTATGAGTTATCTCTTTACCCTGTTGTTGACTTCTATTGATGTATGAAAGTTTTTTTAATAAGATGAGATACCCATTGTTGATTTTTTTCACACAAGGAAACATTTATTTTGGGTTTAACATGAAAAATCATACAAATAACATTTGTGTAAACACAAACCCACAGTCATGACACATAGTAAAGGACAAAGTGAAAGCAAAGAAAAACTAATTGGCAACTATACACAGTTGAGCAGTGTGTCTTGTACACTAGAAAGCCTTTTACAAAATCATCATTAGAGCAGCAGAAGACCCATCTTCAGTGTAGTCCTGGAAGATTTCTTTACCATCTCCTGTTTCCTCCAATGTCTTCCTCTTTAGTATGGCTGGTAACTGTTCTGGTGATTGCCACCTCCTCAAGATGCCTTGCCATAGGTGCTCTGTTGACCACTGCAGTCTATATATCCCTGTCTGGATCCATAGTCATACCCAGGATAATCATATTCACATAACCAATATAGTTCTAATCGCCACCATAGGCACTATTGTAATTTCTATATCCTTGATCATAATATTACTAAATCCTAGGTCCCAGTTTTGACTCCAACCTCGATCATGACCCCTAGTACCACCTCATCCACCAGCTGCAGCACATCTTTTTTTTCTTATAATTGCTATTTTATTTTTTTAGTAATTTTATTGAGAGACAAATGGCAATCAGATAGCTTCAAAACTGATTAGTAGGACAGTTTCAATAATTAATACATTGCATATTGTTGTCTTCTTAGTGGTTATTCATAGTACAAGATGCAGACACGATATCCTGTCCACAAGCATCATTATTACAAATTTTTCTATTCATTGAATTAAGAGAAAATAGCTGTATATCTAACCTATTTTGAATATACAGACACAAAATGGTCCTTCATTTGTATCCCCTTTTTTGTTTAGTTTTGTCAGAGATGAGTATTTCATTGCCACTTAAATATTGTAGCTGAGTGACTTCAGCAAAATATTCCAATATAGCCAGTAGTCCATGATAGTAGTGGGTTATCCAGAGGACTGGCAATGTCAGAAGTTGTTGACTTGAGCCTTTTACAGCTCAGCATAGTAATATGGCTTTACTTTTTATACTTCATTTTTACACTTTTCTGCTGGACGGTTAAGACCAAGATAAAGCAAAACCCATCTAACAAGAGATGTAACTTTTGTATCTGACAAGGTTCACTATAGTCCTGGCAACAGTGAAGTGCAGACCATTCTCTGGACCTCCTAGAGCAGTTCATCTGGGTTGTAGAGGCTGCAATGGTGGTGGGAGCGGCCATCCACCACATCACTCTATTAAAATTTTATATTATACTGTTTGTCACAACCAATAATGAATACTGATTTATCATTATTAACTAAAGTCTATATTCAAATTTCATTAAGTTTATGTACTGCTGTTTTTATGTTTCATGGTCCAACCCAGAACATACATTATATTTTTTCATTAACCTTATTGAAAATCAATAATTAGGTAGCATATTAAAAATTGTAGACAAATATTGAAAGGTAAAAGATGTAGACAGAATGGATTTTAGAGAAATATTTCTGAAATGAATATATAGCATGAGATTGATAATAGATTGAACATTGTAAATAAATTATTTATAAACTTAAATGAATATAAGAAAAACTGTCCAAAATAAAAATGAAGAAGAAAGAATTTATAGTTTGGTCATATAATGGTTCACTCAAAAAACTTATATTCATATTAGAATTCTCAAAGTAGAAAGGGGTAGACAATAAATATTTAAACATTTAAAATTTCTGAATTTAGTTGAACTTATAACACATTTCCAAGAAAAATGAACCTTCTGCATAAGAAGTTTGAATAAAATACCAAGATACACAAAAATGAAATTGTTCAAAACTTATTGGAAAGAAAAGAGTCATTAAATCATATACATAAAAAATACTAGCTATGGAAGAGCAAAATTAAATAGTATCTTATTCCACATTAGAAAAGGAAAAATAAAAAGATCAAGTGTGTAAAAAACTAGACTAATTAATTTAAAGGACTGAAAGAAAAAAGAGATTTGTCTTTGATTTTTTTTTCCAGTGGAACTGGGGATTAAACTCAGGCCTTTGCACTTGCCAGGGAAGCTCTTATTCTACTGAGCTATCTCCGCAGCCCATGTCTGCTTTGAATTTTACACTTAACAAACATACTTTTGAAACTAAAATTAAATTATTTTCTAGTTACACAAACTTGAAATATTCTAATACCTCCAGACATAGCATATAGAAAACATCAAAGAGTATAATCCAGAAGGCAAGAGAAGTTGCTGTATGGTCCTGGATAAAGAATAAAGAGCTCTCAAAATGATAGTTATGGAGGACTATGTAAAATATATTAATAGGTCATTAAAGATTTCTATGAAATAGTATCGATCTTATGTCAGGTTATACACATATTTTTTCATATATATGTGTGTATATGTGTGTGAGTGGTGGGGGTGGGTGTATAAAAGACAAGAAAGAACTAATATTAATCAATGGAAAATGAAAATATGTTTTTAAATCTTGTAATACTAGGAGAAAATATCACACCATGTCTTTTAAGCAGATCACAAGTCAAAGATATAGTATAAACCCTAAAACAAAAATTAAGATTAAGCAATATTCAGAAAACATTAATTAAAAGCTAAATGTTTCAAAACAATTGAACTAAGAAAAAATTTCATTATAGTAAAGAATTATTGAGAATAAAAGCAGAGGGCTGTGGGATAGCTCAGCAGACTAAGAGAATAAAAGCATTACTAAGAACAAAACATAAGACAAATACTGCAATGGCAAGTAAATGACTAGCACTTCAACATTTTCAGAATAGGGTACTGCACAAAGTTCTAGTATGTCGTGGACCTGGACAGTGTGCATAATGCTTACTGGTGGCCAGGGGTCACTTGTGGAACTGAGCTACTTGATAACTACAGTGTAGACCCAGATAGAATTGTGACACATAAGGGGCAGAAGTCCATCTGCAGAGTATGCTTATGGAAATATTTTACTGCTATAAACAAAATAATTGAAAAAAAAAACCAAAAGACTGCTTTTGTATATATCTTATTCTCCTGCATTTAATTGTTTGACTTATTTGGTGGGCTCTTTCCATTCTTATTCATGGAATTATGGTCATTTTGCTCCCTCTCTAAAACACCTTTTAGTAATCTGAATTTAGGCTTGGGTTTGTCATCATGAAATTCTTCAGCTGTCCTTTGTCATAGAAGTATTTCACTGCTCCATTACACTTGAAAGAGAGTTTTGCAGGGTATATCAGTCTGAGTTGGAATTTGTTTTCTTGCAAGACTTGTAGTACTTTGCTCCATGCTCTTCTTGAATTGATGGCTTGTGAAGAGAAATCTGCCATTATTCTGATGGATTTTTCTTTGAATGTGATCTGTTTCTTTTCTCCAGAAGCTCTTAGTATACTATTCCTGTGCTGAATTTCTGGGATCTTGATTATTATATGTCTGGGTGTGTTTTTAACTCAGTTGATGTTATTTGGAGTTCCATATGCTTCAGTTAACTGAATGACAGGTTGTTTCCCCATATTTGGGAAGTTTTCTGCTATTGCTTCCATCTATTTTTTTTATATCATTTGTATTGACTTTTTCTCATTGATGCCTATTAGTCTTACGTTGTTCATCTTTGCATTGTCTTGAAGATGTTGAATTATTTTTTCCTGAATCCTAGCTGTTTTTTTTGTTTGTTTGTTTTGTTTGTTTGTTTGATTTTGCCGAACCAGAAATTGAACTTATGCCCTTGTGCTTGCCAGGGAAGTGCTTATTCTACTGAGCCATCTCCCAGGCCCCAATCCTAGTTGTTTTTAAGAGATCTTTTCTTACTTTTTCACTAGCTGCAATGGTGTCTTTAAGGTCTGAAAGTCTATTTTTAGTTTCATTCAAATGGTTTTGCAGCTTGTGATTGAGGATTTAATTTCCTATATATCACTGTGAATCTGCTTCATGCATTCTATTTCTTTCCTATATTGCTTAGTCCGGGATTCCATCATTTTCCCATTCTCCTCTAATTTTTCATGTTTTTTTGTTTGTTTTTTGTGGAACTGGGGATTGAGTTCAGGCCCTTGTGCTTGCCAGGGAAGTGCTTATTCCACTGAGCCATCTCTCTCTAGAACCTCTCCTCTAATTTTTTCATCAGTATCTTATTTAGAAACACTTAGTACTTCTTTCATTATAGTTACCATTTTTTTACTTCAGAAATTAGTTCTGATCTGACTTCCTCTATATCTTTCTGTAGTTGTTTCTTTACCAATGCTATTATATCAGAGATTTCAGGTGTGTAATTTCCAATTTCTTCTACGTTAGAGTCTCCTGCATTGTTCTGGGTGGGCTCGGGGTCTGAGAATACATTTTGCTCCTCTTTGTCATTATCACTGTCTTCTGACCTTTGGTCTAGAGCTTTAGTACAGTTATTACCTTAGCACCAGGTCTGGATCTACCAAGTTCAGATAGAACCTGGGTGTGACTTGGTTCTGGTTGCTGTGCTCCACTTCTTCCTGCTACAGCCCTTGGAGGTGAACCCTCCGTGTCACTCTGGCAAGATGTTCTGCTCCTGCATCAACTGGATGGATCTTGCCTCTGCCTCTTTGCAGGGAGTTCTGCCAAATGGTTCCACACCAGGCTTGTCTGGGCTCAGGGTCGAATGAGGATCCGGTGGGTTCTAGGCAGTCTCACTCACATGCTGGGCCTGGGCTCTGGGTCGAATGTTATCATGTCTACATGGCTTCTTCAGCCTGTGACAACTCCTCATACATCCCCTGAGAATGATGCCCTGGACAATTAAGGCAAGTTCTTCTCTCATGCCTTTCTTTGTTAGAGTTTTGACAAAATTTTTTATCATAACTTAAAATTTTCCTACGACTGATTTTAATATCTTCTTTGTACATATGCTTTTTTTTTTCATTTTTGTATTTGCTACAGGGTCTCACTATGCAGCTCACACTTGTAGTGATTCTCTTGTTTTCAGCCTCCCCAACACTGGGACTATAGGTATGCACCACTACGCCCCAGTCACCAGCTCTGTGTGCCCTAGGGGGAGGGGCGGTACAGCATGCAGGACTGGGGATTGAACCCTGATCCCTGTGCTTGCCTAAGCAGGCACTTAGTCCATTGAGCTGTCTCACCGCCCTATGTATATATGCTTCTAATGACATTTTATGGAAAACTGCCTTCATTGGAATAAATAAATTTACATTCTTTGGAAAATTTTCCTCTTACTTCCTACTTTATTTCCAGTTTTAAGCAGGTCACTTTCTTGTCCTTTGGGGAGACATGATGCGCATACCAAAGGTGATTTTTAGTCCTCCAACCTTAGAACCAACTTACAGTGTGTATCTCCCATACCTTCAGTGGAGGCTGCGTAGGTACAGATCATCTTCATCATTTGGGTGCATTGGGATTCTAATGTGCTGTGCCAGCCCCTGTACCATCATTTGATGGATGCAACTTGAGAGCACACTGATAAGTGAAATATGTCAAATGTGCATGTGTAAACATTGTATTATCTCTGAAACCTGACAGAACAAATAAGATCCAGAAGATACAATAGATACTGTGAAAGAGAAAAGAAAAAAATATATGTATAGACAAACAATAGCTTGGATAATTGTACTGCTGATTTCCGCTGGTCTATTAAAAGAACAGTCAACGCCTAAATTTTTTCTTCCTTTTAATTTTTTGATCACTTTTACATGCTCACATCTGGTAATTTGAACAAATAATTTGAAGACAACAATATGCAATATAAAAACCATTGTTGAATTTCTAAAAAATAAATAAATAATACAATGCAATTTGTTTATAGAGAGGTTGGTCTTTTCTTTCTTTTCTTCAAGCATGTTCCTGGAAATGATAGTCACTGTGGGGCACTTTTATTCTAGGAAGGGATTACTCTTTTCTGAAATTCAGTTAATTTAAAAGTATTTCTTTTTCTCTTGTATTCATGGCTATAAAACACAAATGAAAAGAACAAATACAATTATGTTTCTATTGTGTTTCAGGCCTATTCTCATTGTTATAGAGTGACCCACTCTCATAACTTTCTCCCTTTTATAGGCCTTTTAAGCTATAGGTCCATAGGTCCTAGGTTGTATATTTGTCACTAAATTGCATTAATCTTATTTATCTCTTCTCTGTCCTCTGTCGCCTCACCTCATCTTGCCTTTCCCTTCCTATCCTCTCCCTCTCTACCCCACCCCTCCCCCATCTCTCTCTGTCTCTCTGTCTCTCTGTCTCTCTGTCTCTGTCTCTGTCTCTCTGTCTCTGTCTCTGTCTCTGTCTCTCTCTGTCTCTCTCTGTCTCTCTCTCTCTCTCTCTCTCTCTCTCTCTCTCTCTCTCTCTCTCTCTCTCTCTCTCTCTCTCTCTCTCTCTCTCTCTCTCTCTCTCTCTCTCTCTCTCTCTCTCTCTCTCTCTCTCTCTCTCTCTCTCTCTCTCTCTCTCTCTCTCTCTCTCTCTCTCTCTCTCTCTCTCT
>PVKA01006774.1:0-19774 GCA_004027165.1 Ctenomys sociabilis | reverse complement strand
GGCCCTAAATACATTTTAAAAATAAATAAAACAAAATGAAAATGGCTGGGTAACACTTCAGAACCTTCAAGTTCAACACCTATATTAAATGTGAAAGACCTTAAATTTTCTTTTGGTTTCAAAAATTCCCATTAATATCCTCCAAATCTCTGTTGGAATTCACATTGTACATGTACTTGGAAAATATTCATTGCACACCTATTATGTGCTAAGGAATACTTCAGGACAAGAAGATATAAGGTGAGTCTCATGAAGCTTACATTCTAGTGGATTTGGGGAAACCTAAAGAATCAAGATTTAACTGTGAGCATTTGTGCTATAAGCAAGTTCACTACAGTCTAACATTTGAAACAGTCATCTCAGAAGCTGAACAGCTAATGATAATTTATTCCAGATCTCTGCTGAAATAAAAATTATTTTGAGTTCTATACAGATGTGCACCAGCAGGACACTGACTGACTCCAACCATTTCTAAACTTTTTTCAGCAAAATCAGGGGAAACCTAGCAATCAGAGATCTCCATGCACATATAGGCGTACCCTGGGGCTTCCACCTAATGAGAAGATTACATTCTGCCCCTGTATAATTTTTTTACCTATTACATATTTAATGTAAACAACAATGCTCACTTAATAAGCAATCCAGTTAAATTTAACAGATATCACTAAAGTAAATAATGGGGTTTTATTTCTAATTTTAAGAGGGTCATGTGTGGGACAAAGAAGCAGTAGGTGAAGCTCTGACCTCAAAGGATCAAATGCTGCATGACTTAAAAAATGCATTTCCTGGCCAGCCAAATAGCTCAGCGGATTAAAGCAGGTTCAGGGGCTGGGGGTTCAATCCCCAGGCCTGCCATGCCAGCCCCACCCCCAGGGCATGATGAGAGGGCAATTGAGACTGGATGTGGTGGTACATGCCTGTGATTCCAGCTCCTGGGTGGCTATAAACAAGAGAATCACTGAATCCAATCTAGCAGTGAGACCCTGAACACCCTGTCTTCCCTAAAATACAAACAGAACAAAAACAAACCCTCCTAATGGTCCAGACTACAAATAAGTAGTTCAGGGATTTGCAGACTCCCCAGTTTCTTTCTGTGGCAAGAATTCACCTATGTTACTATGGAGTGAAACTATCTATCTGTAAACAAATGGGGCTGGCAAGATAGCTCAACAGACTAAGTACCTGTTTAGACAAGCAGAAAGTGGGATACAATCCCCGGCATCCCATGCCATGCGGGCACCACCTCAGGGTGGTATATATTGTTCTTGTCTGTCAGGTCAACAATTCTCAAACTTTTGAGATTTGATAGATACTTTCAAGTACTAGAATTTAGAATAGTTGTGTGATTTGAAGAACAAAAAACAGTTAAAAGTACATTAAACAAGAACACACAAAAGTAGAATGATAGCTCCAGGGATCTACCCAAAAACATAGCTATGTACTAATTCCTCACGAATAATGTCCTGATAGCTTGGTTTCCTATCACAGGGTCATTTAACTTGTGCTCAAACAATCTGAATACAATTCTTTACTGCCTTGACTACATGTCTTTTACATGTAAGGCAAAGTTCCAGTGTGTTCCAATAAACACAACTTTTTTTTTAAGGTTCATCCAAGTTGTAGAATACACTTCATGCTGCACAGTACTTTGCTTCTTTTATTTTTCAATTGATTTTATTTAGTTTTTCATGATGCAATATATTTTATTTATGGTTAGGCATTTTGTATATGTGCTAATACATGCAAACTTAGAAAAATAATACATTAGAATAACAGAAATTTACAATTTCCTGAAAGCAAGTGGTAATATTCAATCATAAATCTAAACTTAAATGACTGCACCTGTTAATCTGACCAACAATTTGATGATAAAAATAGATAACATATCAACCATTGTTTTTTAAATTTTATTTTATTTTATTGAACAACAAATAGCAATGAGACAGATTCAAATCAAATTAGTAGGCTAGATTCAATAATTAATACATTGCATATTGTTTTTGTAGTGGTATTTTGTCATACAAAGTGCATACATGATATTCTACTTACAAACACTATTAGAGAAGATGCTTTTAATCAGTGAATTAAGAGAATGTAGCTGTATACTTATCTTACTTTTTAAAGCTGAATAATAAGTTCAGTTTCAATAAATAATACTTTCTACATTGTTATCTTACCAGTGGTTGTCCATAGTACAAGAAGCTGACAGAATACCCTAACCAGGGCCGGGGAGATGGCTCAGTGGAATAAGCACTTCCCTGGCAGGCGCAAGGGCCTGAGTTCAATCCCCGGTTCCGAAAAAAAAAAAAAAGAATACCCTAACCAAACACTATTAGTGCAAATCTTTCTTCTCATAGAATTATGATAAAGTACTACATATTTATCCTAACTATACTGTTTATACAAACACAGAATGGTTCTTCCTTTGCATCCACTTTTTCTTGTTTAGTCCTGTCAAAGATGGGCATTCTATTGTCATTCAATTATTATATGTGCCTGAACACAGCGAAGCAATCAAACAGTCCAGCAGTCCACAATAATAGTGGGTTATCTGAAGAAGTTGTTGACTAGAGCCACTTACAGCTCAGCTTATTATTATGGTCTTATATTATATACCTCATTTTTATACTTTCCTGCTGGATGGTTAAGACCGAGATAAAGGAAGATCTATATAACAAAAAATGTATCTTTTGTATGTTATGAGGTCAGTCAGGTCCCCGCAGGGTTTATCCTGTAACCCTGTACCTCACTCTGTAGATCCTTTCTCAGTATTAGCCATGTGGATGAGTCACAGCCATTGCTTGACAAGTTTGCTGTCTGTGAGAGCCTAAGAGAAATTTTTCTCTCCGTGTGACTCTCCTTAGGCACACTATAGATCATTGATTGCATTCCACTGTGGCCCCATAATCTCCTTGATCAGAAAATTTGGGGCTCAACTGAGTTTCATTATATTACAGTACAGGTTCACCTATGTCATGAGTCTTCACTGAACTTGAAAGACTAGGGCCAAAATGTTGGCTGGCCTTGTGGCTCTTCTGTTTCTCCAATTCTGATCTGTGAATTTAGGTTGTTAACCATCCAGATGAAAAGCTGTTTAGTAGTACCCTGCAGCATATGCCGTTCATGTTGCCGTATCTGACTCAATTGTTTTTAGTTGTTGTCCTACATTTCTATTTGGATTTCTTCTTTTGTCTTCTTATACTAGGGAGACTATATGATATTTGCACATGTGTGTCTGGTTTATTTCACTTATGAGTATATGTTCAAGTGGTATCCCCTTCAATATAAATACTTTAAGTTTATCATTCTTAATAGCTGAGCAATACTCCATTATATAGAAATACCACATCTTTTCAACCATTCCTCATGTGATGGACATCTTGGGTGTTTCCAAGATTTTGTTCTCACAAATTGTGCTGCTATAAACATAGGTACACATATATCACTATGATACAATGTTTTCAGTCCCTCTGGGAAAATTCCCAGCAGGGGCTTACCTGTCTTGAATGGGAATTCCAGTCCTACTCATTTGAGGAGTCTCCACACTGATCTCCACAGTGGTTGTACCAGTCTACATTCCCACCAGCAGTGGAGAAGGCTTCCCTTTTCACCCACAACCTCTCCAACATTTGTTGTTGGTTGATTTCCTTATGATAGCCATGCTTTCTGGAGTGAGATGGTATCTCAGTGTTGTTTTTTATTTGCATTTCATGGATGGCTACTGATCCATGGAGCACTTCTTCATATATTAATTTGCTTCTTTAATTTCATCCACTAAGAAGTGTATATTCATCTCAGATGCCCATTTCTGAATTGGGTCTGTAAATTTGAGGGCCCTAGTATATCTTAGCTCTTTATATATTCTGGACAGCAGACCTTTGTCTGATTGCTTATTAGTTAGGATTTTTTCAAAATTTGTAGGTTGTCTTTTCACTTTGTTGACAATTTCTTTTCATGTGAAGAAATGCCTCAAGAAGAGCTGATCCTGGTTGTTAATTCTTTCAAGAATTTCCTGTGTGAATATATGTTTGTTCATGAACTCTTTCCCTACCCTTATGTCTTCAAGAGTTCCTCCTACTTTCTCTTCCAGGAGATTGAGTGTTTCTGTTTTAATGTTTACATCTTTAATCCATTTTGACTTTAGCCTAGTGCATGGTGATAGAGCTGGGTCAAGTTTTAGTTTTTGGCATGTAGAAGGCAGATTTTCAGGCACCACTTTTTAAAGAGGCTATCTTTCTTCCAGTGAGTACATTTGGTGCCTTTGTTGAGGATCAGGTGGCTGAGTGTGTTTGTAGATGTTTCTGCGCCTTCTAACCTATTCCATTGATTCTCAGGTCTATTTTGCTGCCAATACCATGTTGATTTTATCACGGTGACTTTGTAGTACAATTTCAAGTCAGGAATTGTGATGGCTCCTGCCTCATCTTTATTGGCCAAGATTGCCTTTGCTATTCTAGGTCGTTTGTGGTTCCAAATAAATTTTAGGAACAGTTTCTCTAGGTCTTGGAGGTACATTGGTGGCAGTTTCAAAGGGATTGCATTAAATCTGTGCAACAATTTTGGGCGTATGGCCATCTTCACGATGTTGGTTCTTCCTATCCAGGAGTGTGGAATATCTTTCCATTTTCTGAGATCCTCTATAATCTCTTTTCTTAGGGTGTTGTAATTTTCTGTGAAAAGATCTTTGACTTCCTTGGTTAAGTGAATTCCTAGGTATTTCATTTTCCCACTGTGGTATTGTAAAAGGTATTGTTTCTATTGTTTCCCTTTCAATGTGCTTGTTATCTGTGTAGAGGAATGTTATTGACTTTTGAGTATTGGCTTTGTATCCTGCTATGCTACTGAATTTCCCTATCAGTTCTAGTAATTTCTTGGTGGAATTTTTGGGGTCTTCCAAGTAAAGTGTCATGTCATCTGCAAATAATGATAATTTAACTTCTTTACCTATTCTTATTTCTTTTATTTCTCCCTCTTTTCTAATGGCTGTTGTTAACAATTCCAAAACTATATTGAATTCGAGGGGTGATAGAGACATCCTTGTCTTGTACCTGATTTAAGAGTAAAAGATTTCAGTTTTTCCCCATTTAGGATTATATTAGCTTTTGCATTGTTGCGGATGACTTTTATCAAGTTCAGGTAAAATCCATCTATTCCAATTTTCTGTAGGACCTTGAACATGAATGAGTGTTGGACTTTGTCAAAAACTTTCTCTGCATCAATTGAGATGATCATGTGTCTTTAAATTTCAGTCTATCAATATAGTGTATTACATTTATAAATTTTCAAATACTGAACCATCCTTGCATTCCTGGCATGAATCCTACCTGGTCATGGTGTATGATCTTCTTGATGATTTGCTGTATTGTATTTCCCAGGATTTTACTGAGTATTTTTGCGTCTATGTTCATGAGGGCGATTGGCCTGTAGTTCTCCTTTTTAGTTATGTCTTTCTCTGGTTTTGGAATCAGTTGCCTCCAGAAATGATTTTGGGAGGACTGCTTCCTTTTCAATTTCATTGAAGAGTTTGTGGAATGTAGCGATTATATCTTCTGTAAATTTCTTGTAGAATTCAGCTGTGAATCCATCAGGACCTGGACTTTTCTTTGTTGGCAGGCTTTTTATTACATTTCATATTTCATTGGCTGTTATTGGTTTACTGAGAGTTGTTATATCTTCTTGGTTCAGTTTTGGTAATTTGTACCTTTCGAAGAAACTGTCCATTTCTTCTGTGTCTTCTATTCTGTGAGCGCAAAGATTCTCGAAGTAACTGTTGATAATCTTCTGAATTTCCACTCGGGCTGTGGTGATTTCACCCTTTTCATTCCTTATTGCATGTACTTGAATTTTTTCTTGCCTCTTTTTGATGAGCTTGGCTAGAGGCTTATCAACTTTATTTAGTCTTTCAAAAAAGCAACTTTTTGATTTGTGGATTCTTTGGACTGTTTTCTTCATATCAATTGAATTAATTTCTGCTCTAATCTTTATGATTTCTTTCCATCTTTGCGCTCTTGGTTGCATTTGCTCTTCTTTTTCTAGTTATCGGAGGTGCATCATTAAGGTGCTTATTTGCCCCCGTTCTATTTTCCTAATGTGTGAGTTCATAGTTATCATTTTCCCTCTAAGAACTGCTTTCATTGCATCCCATGAATTCTGGTAAGTTGTGCTTGGATTTTCATTGAATTGTAGATATTTTTGAATTTCTTGTTGAATTTCTTCTGTGACCCATTGATTGCTGAGTAAGGTGTTGTTTAGTTTCCATGAATTTAGCAGGTTTTTCTGGTTTCTTTTGTCATTTATTTCCAGTTTCATTGCACTGTGGTCAGATAATATGCATGGGATAATTTCTGTTTTGTTGCATATACCTAAGCATGACCTCTGGACTAGTATGTGGTCTATTTTGGAAAATGACCCATGTGCAGCTGAAAAAAATGTGTATTCAGCTGTGGTTGGGTGGAACACTCTGTATATGTCCATCAGGTCCGTTTGTTCCAAGCTCTGGTTCAGTTCTGCTACTTCCTTACTAATTTTTTGTCTGGTTGATCTATCTTTTTGAGATAAGGGAGTGCTAAGGTCTCCTGTTAAGACTATGGTCTTAGATATTAGGTTTTTCATGCCCATTAAGATTTGTCTTACATAGTTGGGTGCTCCTGTGTTAGGTGCACAGTTATTTATTAGTGTTACATCTTGCTCTTGAATTTTTCCCCTGACCAATATATAGTGGCCGTCTTTGTTTCATTTGATCGTTCTTGGTTTGAGGTTGAGACTGTAAGAGAACAGAATTGCTATTCCTGCTTTTTCTGAGGTACTTTGTCATGTAGTATTGTTTTCCATCATTTGACTTTGAGCCTATGAATGTCCTTTTGAGTTAAGTGTGTTTCTTCTATACAGCTTATTGTTTGGTTTTGTTTCCTAATCCACTCCGCCACCCTATTTCTCTTAATTGGTGAACTGATGAATTGATCATTTACATTGATGGTTATAATTGAAATGTGTTGACTTAGGATTGTCATGTTACTTACCTGCTGTTGTTTACTCCTTTGTATCCTGTGTTTATTTGTCTGTCCTGTTTAGTGGGATCCTGATGTTCTCATTCATGGAATTCTGGTCATTGTGGTCTCTCTGTAGAACATCTTTCAGCAGCCTGTGAAGGGATGGCTTTGTCATCATGATATTCTTTAGTTGTTCTTTGTCATGGAAGTATTTCACTTCTCCATCAAACTTGAAAGAGAGTTTTGCAGGGTATAATAGTCTGGGCTGAAATTTGTTTTCGTGCAGGACTTGAGGAACTCTGCTCCTTGCTCTCCTTGCCTTCATGGTTTGTGCAGAGAAGTTGGCTGTAATTCTGATGGGTTTTCCTTTGAATGTGATCTACTTCTTCTCTCTAGCAGCTTTTGGTATATTATTTTTGTGTTGAATTTCTGGGATCTTGATTGTTATGTCTTGGTGTGTTTTTACTTGGATTGAAGTTATTTGGTGTTCTGTATGCTTTGGTGACCTGAATGTTGGATTGTTTCCTCGTATTTTGGAAGTTTTCTGCTATTACTTCTCCCCAGATTCTTTTTATGTCATTTGTATTGACTCATTTATTCTCATTGATATCAATTATTCTCACATTGTTCATCCTGGCATCATCTTGCAGGTGATGGATTATTTTTTCCTGCATCCTCATTGTTTTTAAGAGATCCTTTCTCACCTTTTCACTAACTGCACCCAGCATCTTCAAGATCTGAAACTCTGTCTTCGCTTTCAGTTTTGTAGACTCATGATTGAGATTTTAAGTTCTTCTATATCTCTTTGACTCTGTTTCATATCATCTATTTGTTTTCTGTGTTGCTCATTCCAGGAATCTGTCATCTTTTTGATCTCCTCTATTTTTTTTTTCAATGTCTTCTTTATAGGTAACTATTAATTCTTTTACTGCATAGTTTTTTTCCAAATTGTGTTTCCTGTGTATATTTCCAGAAGTGATTCTCTCCTTCACATGCTATGATTTCAAACAATTCTTGTTTATTTCAGAAATTATTTCTGCTTTGAGTTCCTCCTTATCTTTCTTCTGTTGTTTCTTTGCTTGCAACACTGTTAATTCATACATTTCAGCTGGAATAGTGTTCTCTGCACTTGTTCTGAGTAGGCATTGGGTTTCTCCCATACATTTCTGGATTTGATTCATTACTTCACATGCTATGTGTTCAAAACTTTCTTTTTTATTTCAGATGTTAATTCTGGTCCGAGTTCCTCTGTACCTTTCTGCTGCTGTTTCTTTGCTTCCGCCTCTGTTAGTTTATTCATTTCAGCTGAACTAGTGTCTTCTGCATTTATTGGTGGGTTAGAGGCCTGAAATTGCATATTGCTCCTTGTCTTTATCATTTTGTATAACACTGACCTCTGACCCTTGCGTAGATCTTTGGTGCAGTTACAACCTTAGTGCATAATGAAATTCAGGTGCCAATCTATTCAGTTTGAGATTATGCAGTTATGCCTGGCCTGGATCTAGCTGTTGTGTTCAGTTCCTTTTTGTTGCTGCCCTGCTGGTACAACTGTGGGCCTGTGGTTCCCCTCTGTTTTGTCCCCGGTCCAGGAATCACTGGGGAGTGCAGAAGCTCTCCCACACACTCAGCAGGCCAGGAGAGGGTGGATCAGGTGCTGGAAGAGTCACAAAACTTCTCACTTGCTCCGTGTGTTTCAGGGTAGGGGCTCTAGGGAGTTGCAGGGAAGGCCTGTCTGTGGTGTCTCAGGCTAATCACTGGCTCAGAGTTCTTGGGTGTGAGAACTTTTGATGACGTGGTATGCACAGTGAGAAGCCAAAGGCACTCCCACACACTCACCAAACCGTACTCGTGTGAATCTGGTACAGGGAATGTCACAAAAATGCTCACTTGCTTGGCGGGCTTGGGGCCAGGGGCTCCAGGGAGTTCTAAACACAACTTTCTTTGCCTCTCACTTTTCATCACCTTTTTTTGTCAATGACTTCTTTCTCCATAGCATCTCACAATATCATCAGTTCATTGTTCTGTGATGAACAAAAATGTCAAGGGGCTGAGCTTAGCCAGAATTTTGGGAGACTGAGGTAGGCGAATTGCAATTTGAGCCTAGCCTGCGCAATTTATTTACATTTTTATTTTTATGTATTTGTTACAGGGTCTCACTACACAGCTCAGACTCATAGTGATCCTTCTGTTTCTGCCTCCCCAACCCTAGGATTACAGGCACAGGGTGGGGCCAGCATGGTATTGAAGAATTGAACTGGGGTCCTTGCACTTGCTTAGGCAGGAGCTTAGACTGCTATGCTATCTCCACAGCCTTAGCCTGGGCAATTTAGTGACTTATTAAGATCCTGTTGCAAAATAAAAAATAATAAAAGGGGCTGGGAATGCAGCTCACTGCTTACCTCTAAAAACAAAAGTTCAAAGTTAAAGCAAAAATAGTGCTTACATATTGATTTTAAAATGTGGTATTTTTATTTGAACTATCAGTAGTTCCACTAGTTATATGATAAACTAATAGATTTGACCACCTAACAGATGTCCACCTGAATTAATAACCCTAAATACACCTTCCAGATACACTTTACTAAAAATGTCTGGCTCTTTGCTTTTCCATTTGGAAATCACTACAGATGATGTTGTCCATTCAATGACCCTTGTAAAATTATTTAAGTACTGTAGTATAATCTACACATAGGAAAGTATAGCTTTCTTTTATTTATAAATAATACATTCCATTGCTCATCCTGTCAGATATGTTACAACCAAAAAAGCCTATAATTAATTTGCTAATCCTGTTTGTTCTCATGCCTTCTGGTTTCATTCAATAGATCACTGCATGTCTGTTATCAACCTTTTATTCTGTCTTCAGAGTTCAACTGCTCCCTCGTCTGAAATTAGCAGCAAAACCTTTTTTAACATAAACTCTCTGCTTTCTTAGTTGCCCAACTCCGACTCATTCCTCATTATTTATGAAAGCAACCAACCTCTCCTCTTGCCTACCCTCACTTGGTGCAATTTGCCTCCAAATCAAATACATCTCAGCCATCCAACAAGTAGATACAATAAATGGTCCTCATCGCTTCAGCTAAGTTCTCATTGGGTTTCCTTCCCAAGCAACCAAAATAAGACTTCCTGAGATAGAGTATTTCATTTTGTGCTATCTCAAGCCTTTTGTAGAAGCAGACAAAAGAGGAATAACAAAGTAAAAACATTTGCTTATATATTTACTGTGTATACTTCTTTTCAAGGTTATTTTGCAATATCTTGCATCACTATATATAGCTGTCCTCTCCATTAGAAGACCATGTTATAGAAGTGATATTGAAGCCATTTAAATAAATTCTGGCAACATAAGTGTGCTTCAGCTTTTATAGTACTGCACTTTTCTAAGTTCCCCAGTTTCTCTGGAGCCCTCTGTAGTGATCCAGTTAGATTATCACTTAAATGTAAATGTAATGAGACATAGAGACACTTTTAATGAAGAAAAAACTTTCAAAGCCTATAGAGAAACTCACCAGCTTTTAGGTAACACACTAAAGCTCAGACATGTTGAACCATCTAACCAATATTACACAGTTTATGTGAGATCTAGCACTCAAATCTAGCTCTCCTGACATCCAATTTAGTGACTTTTCCAATGTACTGTGTCCAAAGTCCTTTTAGCTCAGATAAGGAAGAGAAATAGACTTTGATTTTCTTTATAAACCCACTAAAGCAGGCTTTCAGCCTCTTTATAAAGATAAATAGATCTTGCCCAAGGACATGCAGTATCTGAGTTTGAAAGGCCACCATATGGGATGAGCACTTAGTAAGATGAGAAAAAGTGTTATTTTTTCATTATAAGACTCATGGAAAAGACTCATACAACAAAAGACAGATTAATAAGGGAAAGATACACCCAAACTTTTAAGCTTTATTTGATATAGGAGCCTTCAGAAATAAAGAACCAAGTGTACAAGTTATGGGCCAATAGTGATAAATTAGAAGGACTTAGAAAAGCCTGTTTGGATTTATTCTTCTTTGTGTCCCTGTGATTTTATCTTTTTTTTTTTTTTTTTGTGGAACTAGGAATTGAACTCAGGCCCTTGCGCTTGCCAGGCAAGCACTTATTCTATTGAGCTATCTCCTCTGCCCTCCCTGTGACTTTAGAAGCAAAAACACTCATTTCCTCCAAGTATAGGGAGAGCATTCTTTTATGACTTACTCTGGAAAAAAGGAGATCTCTGCTTTGATGGTTTCTTTGAGTGCCAAGGAGCCATATTATGGAGTTGTGTGTTCTCAAGCCCTTCAGACCTTAAAGCATGACTCCTAGAATGGCAGACAGAAAGGTGTGGTATAAAACCTAGGCCTAAACTTAAAGGAATCCATATAGATTCTTCCTATAGCTTATTTTAAGTTTCCTTAGGTACAAAATAAGGAGAATACTAATAATACCTATTATATCCTGCTTTTCCTTAAGATTTGTGTAGACTCAAAAGAAGCACTGTTTTAACATGTTATGTAAGTAAGAAAAAAATCCTGTACCAGTACAACAAACCTATTTAAGGCCACTGGGGCCCTGGGGCCAACAAGGCCTTGGTGGTGCAAAAACTGTTATTATCTTTTTCAAGAATATTCCATATCTCTGCAGATTCTCAAACCCTCCCTTGCCTGGTCTGCCTTTTTCCCTGCCCTCTGCGACATGATATCTCAACATCTGCATAGTCACTGTGTGTCTCAGCTGCCTTTCTGTGGTCTTTGATGGGAATTTATTGATCCTGATTACATATGGCTGTCTCTAGTCATTGCTTTCAACGTCTTTCTCTATTAAACCAGAAGCATCCTTTAATATGCCCTCTCCTCCCACAGCACCTGAAAAGCCAATGTATTCACAGCAAGCGAATGTCTGTGGAGTGCCTTAATAATCCCAGAGTGAGTTGGTACCTGCCCCCAGGAGCCAAATGAACATATCATTTTGGGTTCAGCAATGTCAAGTTGATAGCTGGAAGCTGGCTTGTAAGGAGTGTTTATACCACAGAAATTGGCAAGCCTACAAATATCCAAGAGAGCCAGCTGTTAACATTTACCTGCATGCCATGGACTAAAGCGGAGAAATGAACAGAGTTCCTGAGACAGGAATCACAGCTGGTGCAGCTCCATGCTGGAGAGAGAACAAGCCTCATAATGGAAACCCATATTCAGATCCACAGTCTACCTAAAGGTGAAAACACTGCCAGAAGTTTCTACTTAAATAAAGCCTAGTGACTTCATATTTCCACTAAGAATATTAAAATGGTGTCACATGGAGGGGGTGTGAATGAGGTGTTTTTATCATTAATGTCAGAAATTTTAGTAATTTTTTTAATGGGACAAAATAACTAGCACCCACAAGATCAATGGAGAAAGGACTACCTGGCTCAAACTTTGCAGCAGTTTCAGTTCATATTTGGCTGGTTTCAAGGCAAGATCCCACAGCGGAGGAAGGAGGGTTACTAACCTTTTTAGCAACAAAGTTCTTTATCTTTTCAAGCCCCAACTTTACTAGAACTTCCTTCCTAGCCAAACTCAGAACTTAAAACCATTCAATGTGCCTTTTGCACTTGATTCTCAAGGAAGAGCCTAAAATCCCACTAAAGTACCCATGACACAATTTCAACATTACACTACCTTGAAATTTCCTCTACCAGATAAATTAGTCTGCTACACTAAATCTCAGTTCCTCTCAGAGTTTCAGCATAGGACAAAATATAGACAGCATCTCTGCCAGAGCCTAGCATACACGGCCTGTAGTCTAACTGCTGTAAAGTGAAATCTCCCAAGCCTACTCTTTTCTTCCTATTTTTTTTTAATCAGTGTTTTGGTCTTCTGATCTCAGACCAAAATTTCTAACCAAGCTTGGTTTTCAGCATCACAGAGCTGCTTCTCCAATTAGCATCTCCAAACCTTTCCAAATTCCTGCCGGTTCCAAAGCCCTCCACATACACTGTCAGGTAATCACAACAACAATCCCCCTTCTCTATATTATTTTCCTCATCATTGGAACACAATGCCCCAACACCTGAACATTAAAGGAAGAAATACTTGTTTGTGGCTCACAGTTTTTTAGAAGTTTTAGTCCATAGTCAGTTAGCTCTAAGATAGAGCAGCATGGTGGAGAAGAGTTGCTCAATGCAGACAGGGAGTAAAGAGACATAAGGGAGGGAAGGAGGGAAGGAGGGAGGGAAGTAAACCCTCCAGGCCCCACCCTCAGTGACCCTCCTCCTCCAACCAGACTCTACCTTCCAAATGAACATTTAGCTATAAATTAATCAATTGGATAATACAGATTGGATGCCTGTGACCCAATCACCTCCCATAAAGCCCACCTATGAGTGCATGGGACTTTAGGGGACATCTAGATATAAGCCATAACATGGGAGAAACAATAACTTAGTTTAAATATTCTCTCATATATTTATAAAGACTTGGCAAAACTTTTAAATTGTATAATTAACTATAGGGGAAATCAGTTGCAGAGCCTTAGGATTTGAGTTTATTCATAAACTTGAGCACTTTTCTTGGCCTTGATTAAAAGGATATTTTGTTTCATACAAAGAGGAAGTGAGAGCTGATACAGCCTTTTGGAGCAAATGGGGCAGCCTAAGGAAACAGGTGATCATGGTAACTAGTCAAGGCTATGAGACAAAAAATGGATTGGGTTGGAATGATTCTTACCCTTTTACATTATTTTTAAAACTTTTTATCTTGATGTCTGTAACTAGTATAAACCATTATGAAATTAGAGTTTTTATAAACTAAAGAATAGGATTAATCTAACTCCTTTGTTCCACTTACAAGAAACAATTTAAAAGATTATTTCAGAAATACTTGCCTACAGTCAATTTGTACCTTGGCTACCGGGCTCAGGCTCTGCTCACCAGGCACTAAAAAGCAGGCCTGGTTCCCAGTAGCTGGCCTGAGGTCTGTAGGGCTGAAGGACCTGCTGCTCCTGTATCCCCTCGGTCTCACCTTTTACAATCGCATTCTTACCTGGAGTCCTGGTATGGTGTGTTTCTAGTTGTCCCCACAAAGCTTTTGGGTGGATAGCCTGAATATAATACAAAGAAGGGAGAGAGGTTTTCTAGCTGCCACAGATGCTGTTCCTCCTTTTGCTCTTTGCTGTTTTCTGCCACCATGAACTGCCCTTTGCCACGTGTCATTCTGTCTTGGATCCAGCCAAGTGTGGACTGAGACCACAAACTGTGAGCTAAATAAACTTTTCCTTCCTTAATTTGGGGGGTTAGGTATTTTGTCCCAGAAATGAGAGAAAAGTTAACTGAGAGAAGCTGACATGACACTTGAAACACATTTAGAGAAATTATTCACTCTTTGAAAGAAATGAAATTAATGCAGAGCAAAGGAGATCAAGCTGGCAGAATGGAAGAGAAAAGCAAGAAGATGAGAAATGATAGAACATCTGTGTTTTTGAAACATAAAGCTTGGGAGACAGAAAATAAAAACTGAATAGAGAGAAAAATATAAATCTATGAAACAAAATCTGAAAGAAATATGCAATGTATAATAAATACGAGTGACTCAAAGAGTCTCCTTATATTTCCTTGATTTTACCAATTAGTTCCCCTGGCCACTGACATCTGTGGAATAAGGTTAGTAAATATAAACTTTGAAATAATAAAATAACCTTGTAGGGAGACTCAATGCACAATGGATCTCATATTGATGGGTGTGAGTTAAGTACATTCAACTTAGTATTCTGCAGGACCTTCGGCTTTTCATTCTATCAGGCAATAGCATTCTAGCTCTGCCTTGGATTTTCTCCCTTGACAGTGTTGGTGTCAAAGATTTGCAAGTCCTGCTTGTACAGAGAAAGCAGGAGTGTTTATAAAGGTAATCATTTGTAAGAGAAGTCACAAAGAGTGGAGTAACATAAAATGATGAACATGCCAAAGATATGGAAAGAAACAATTATTTCAAGATTCAATGATTCTCAATGTCTGCTTTTATGTGACAGATGTCTTAAGGCAAAGTTCAACACTGGCAGTTAGGGTACAGTTCTGACTTTAATTTGTATTTTATCCTTTTCATATTGACGTCTACGCACAACAACTGTGAAGGCTCTGGAGCCTAAATTTGACAGGGTAAAGTGCACAGCCTGAGTTTGGAGGGCTTCCTTTAAGTCCACAAAACAGATTGTTAACAAAAATCTTAAATATCCTAATCATCAACAGCAATCTGATACAAATTAAATTAGACCCAAATTTACAATACCTTTCCGGTATGTCACATAAATTAAACATTTTTCCCTTCTTTGGAGTAAATACAGGGCTGCTAATTATGAGCTAGATACATAGTTAAAAAACAAAAGTTGAGCCTACATATTAGGCTCATAATAACACAGAGATAGGGTTTCCTTTTCTTTATCAGGAAACCACACTTATATGTATAGAAATTCAATTAGGCTAAGATCAGGATCTCTATTTACATGCAAAATGGATGCTGTGAGAGTCCAAGTTTTCACAGATGTTCAGCTCAAGGAAGTTGAATTATTAAAGAAAGGATTCATATCTAAATTGGCATTGATATTAAAATAATGTCATGGCAGAGGGAAAAGATGAACTAAAATTTCTGCAGTTTATTAAAGCACAAATCATGGAAAAACACTTTCATATGATGACTATTCACTATTTTAGCCAAATCTCCAGAAGTCTGTCCAAATATATTTCTTGAATTTTTTTCCATCCCAAAGGATAGCCAGTAAGTTCGTCATCTGTTCATTTGTTACAGAATCCAACACTCGCAGGTTTTTGCTAGCTGTCTTAGTTACTTTACTCATTGCTAAACAAAATATCTGATGCCCAAGATTAAAGGAGGAAAGGCTTATTTCAGCTTACAGTTTATAGAGGTTTCAGCCCATAGTTGGCTGTTTCCACAGCAGTGTAGCGAGGCAGAGGGGTCTCACAGAGGAAAAATGGCCCATGGCATGGCATGCAGAAGGCAGTAGGCATTAGCAGCAGAAGCAGCAGAAAGAGAAAATCTGCCTTTTGTTCATCCTTTCATATTCCATCCAGGCTACAAACCAGTTGATTAGTACCATTTATACCTGAGGAAGGCCTTCCATTATCCATACCCTTAATCCAAGTATCATAGCATTAGCCCACATTCACACATGCTAATCTGCTCCCTTCAAAACTTTCCACTAATGACTTCATGAGGCTTTAGGGAGATGTCTGGATGCAAGACACTAGTTTTTCTTAAGAAACTTTCTCCCCATGCTTGGAACATGTGACATTAGCCAAAATTAACAGCAATAAGTAAGAAACAGGATTCATATTGAAAAATCAAAAACCATTAGAACTAGCAAACTACATTTTGGTGGTGTTATTAGTTTCAAGTATACATGCCCTTTCAACTCTAGTGAAAATGTTAGAGACAATGTACTTATTAATGACCTGGAGCTCCAGTACCCTTGCATAAGTTTTTTCAGCTAGGGGTACTTTCTTCTCTCACCAGCCCAGATAATAAGGCAAAAATCAAGGAAGATCTTCACTGCCTAAAAATTCTGATTGCAGCCACATAGGACTAAAAGTACTGTTCAGAAATCATATATATATATATATATATATATATATATATATATATATATATATATATATATATGAGATTAGATTACATGGATTGCAGGAATCACCATGGATACAACCTGGGATACAACCTGATTAGTTCAGCCACAGGCAATCCCCCTTCACTGAGTTAGGGTGGGCACATATTCTGAAATGAAAAAGGCACAACCACAAGGATGTAAGGATGGGAAGCACATGACTCAGGAGTTGAGTGTTGGCTGGGGAGATGGCTCAGCAGTCTAAGCCAAGCGTCACAAGCATAAAGCATGCCTAATACCACATGCTATGCTGGGATTACAAGCACACTGTGTGGACCACAAAATTGGGCATGGTGATACATATGGTGTACGCCTGTAATCCCAGTGTTGGGGAGGCTGAGACCAGAGGATCACTAAAAGTCTGAGCTGCATAGTGAGACCCTGTATCTAATAAACAAGTAAAGAAAAAGAAGAAGAGTAGAGTGTCGGCCTGAAGAGCATGAAGCCATGAGCTCAATCCCAAGAACAGAAAATGGAAATGACTTATAGTCCATGCTTCCCTGTAAACTAGAAATTATGTATTACCCCACTGCCACTGGTGGCCATGTTGTGTTCATGAGACCAATCAGTCATAAAATGAAACTAATGTTATTCTATCTTGGGAATTCAGCTGTGTAGATAAATGCGCTTGCTTCTTACATTAACTTGGGTTAATTCAAGCTAATCAGATAACTGTAGTGCTCTTATGACAAATTTATATTCCAATGATCTCTGAATTTTTCCCAGAGTATATCAACAAGTCCATAAAAGCTGAGCCAGAAGAAGTTCTAAATCATGGTGTCCAACCTTTTGGCTTTGCTGGGTAACACTCAGTGAAGAGAAACTATCTTGGGCTGCATATTAAGTATACAATATAATTAAAGTATTTGTTTGACAAAATTTCATTTCTTATAATTTTATAGCATTAAAGCCAAATCACACAAAATCCAAGTTAATAATTAGATAAGCAAACTACATTATGATTAATAACAATAATGCCTGTCTTCCCAGGCACACATATGTGGAGATACTATTATTGGTAATCATTGTATTTTATTGCCAAGTCAGTCAAATTTATATAATGTCTCATACACAAGGGTTTCTACTAGACACGTGGAAGCATGTGGAGGAGATAGAGTTAGCACAGCAGTGTGACTTCCCCTAGACAGCATTCCTTAGTCACATATTCAGTTACCACTCAAGCACTGCTCAATTAAAACATGAAAAAATAGGGCCGAGGAGATGGCTCAGTGGAATAAGTGCTTCTCTGACAATATTCATAAAAATAACATGACAAATGTAAATATTTGTGATTGGCATGTCTAATTAATGGCTGAAAGGCTGTGTGTGACCTTGGACAGCTAGTAACATGGCCCCACAAAATTGGAAACTTTTAGTTGTGTGATTTCCAATGATATTTTTCACAATTCAATTGTGTTGGCTCCATTACAGACTTCTACAAAGGCAACAACTTCAGACTGTATTGAGAAAAGCACAGTGCAGTGCTACCTCTGCCCTCCTTAGCTCGGCACACAGTTGATGGACTTGAAATTCATGTGTATCAGACACTGCATGAGCCTTTGCAACATGGAGAGTGAAATGCAGCAACAATAGACCTATATGTGTGTGCCTCTGAAAATAAGCATTTATTGTTATTTGGCTGAGAAAGATTTTTATTGAATTATTAAACTTGGGCTTGTGTTATTTCTTGAAACAATTTAATAAGTTGTATTAGTCACTTCTCCATTGTTGGGACAAAATATTCAACATCCATGACTTAAAGGAAGAATTTATTTTGGCTCACAGTCTCAGTGGGTTCAGTCCATAGCTGATTTGATCCAAGGAAGACACTGCATGATAGAAGGGCATGGTGAAGGGCAGCTGCTTAGTCCATGGCAGCCGGGCAGCATAGAGAGGAGGAGCCAAGGATAAGATTTCACCCTTCCTCGGTGACCTCCCTCCTATCGGGCTGTACTTGTCAGCATATTCAGCTACTAACCGCATCATCAGGTGACTCCATTAGTATATACAGCAACTCCATGATCCAATCATATCCCAAACACATGTGACTTCTGAAGAATATTTGGTCTAAACCATAAGTTAAAATAGTCTTCTAGAAACTGTGATATAAGTACAAAAACTTATCAAATAATATCTTTGTTCTTTTGTTATTGTTGTAATTATATATATGACATTGTTAATACCAGAAATGTTATAGTAAAATTGTAAAAAAATGAAGGAAATTTTACTTATATGTTTTATAATGTGACTATCTTCCTTTGCTATGGCCCAAGCAAGGTTTTATGATCTCGTGGGACCACACTGACAGCTGTCCAGAGCTGCAGGAGGGCCATAGACCCATGGGTTGGATTGGGGAGTGATTATTTTCACCATTTATTTTCAGTCTTTGATTTATATGTTTCACAATTACGTTTCAATGTTCATAAAAATTTATGACTCGTAATTTGTACTTTTAATCAAAATGGAGCACCCTTCTTTGTCTTTTAATACCTTTACCTTAGATTTTTATTTTGTCTAATAATAACATGGCTACATGTGCTTTCTTTCAGTAAACATTTGGCTGATACATAATTTTCCATTCTTAAAAACAATAATGGATAACTACTCAAAATTGTCCTCTTTTGCCATTACAATTTACCCAGGAATATGTGCTTAATTCTCTTAGCATGGGTTATTTTCCTAGGAAAAATCTATATTTATGCAGCTAGACTTTTACTACCTACCTTCCACACAGACCCTGTTATGCTTAAGAATATCATGCTAGATGGAAGATGGAACCTCTGATCTATGAATAAATGTATTTTATATGAAATTTAAAATGAGTCTTTAAAAAGTTTATTCAGCTTAATCCTGCTTCATTGTAGGTGAAAGCTAGAATAGAGAAGTGACTTGATTAGTGGCTAAGGAAACAAGAGCCTAGAGTTAGGAACAACACAGGACGTAGGGTCCTGGGCTTAACCTGCTACGCTGGTACAAAGGCTATAGCTTAGATCCTAAGTCTCTTTTCCTGTGGCACATGAACATCGTACATTCATTAAATTGGGAATTTGAAACAGAACTACCTAAGCTGGCCGTCACCTCCTGTGGCCGGGTGACAGCCCCAGGCACACTGTGCCAGAGAAACACTTCCAGGTGATTACTGGTCCCACCC